>JADLZM010029013.1:28494-46093 GCA_018148995.1 Sinocyclocheilus maitianheensis
CACACAGCTGTTCTCTGGCAGAGAGAGACACACAGCTCTGGTTTACAGGATCGAGTATTTTCATGAAAGAAATAAACACTTCAATCTCACAGAAGCTGTTTAACAATTTAGTGTCAAATTAAATGTTGCACATTTTCATAAGAGCTTTTAAGGCATTAATGTCTAATTTTTTTTTTGCTGTTTTAACAAAAACAAATTCTGAATGATAAAGTACAAATCTTTCAAGATTCTGCTATAAAGTGATTTATAATCATATAAAATTGTAACATTTTAAATAAAATTTGTAAAATGTATATAAAATGTAATACAATATAATAAAATAATAATTATAATAATATAATTCATTATAATGCTTCACTTTCAAAACAACAGGTTTAAGAATTACATTTAAAATATATAAATATATATATATATAATGAAATGAATGTAAAAATTGTTCCACTAAAAGATGCTTTTGCACTTTACACTGGTCTCACTACCTTCGTGCGAGCATGTGTCAAACACTTTCTGTGCGGTTCTGATGGATGAGAGCCCGAAGAGCTGCTGGATGAAGCTTTAATGTGGATCTGCTGCAGTAGGGGGTGCCGGAGAGCTGATGAACACTGAGTGTGTGTGTGTGTGTGTGTGTGTGTAAAAGTGTGATGACAAAGCGCACTCTGTAAGGCTGCGTTTCCACGGCGATAGGAGAGGGGCGTCTGAGCAGCGAATAGTGCGTCTTTGTGAGTCCCAGACACACACACACACACACACACACACACACACACACACACACACACACACACACACACACACACACNCACACACACAGGCGTAATTACGTGCTGTTTCCTGTGTTGTAGTCATGGCTGGATGTTTGTACGTCTCAGTGGCCCAAAACAGCCTTTCCTCAGGCTGAGAAAAACCACGTCGGGCTTCACTCAGTTATAAACCTCACCTGTGTCTCCAGTCGCCGCTTTAGAGGGCAACACACACTTTTCAAGTAATCTGCAGAACTTCAGAAGCAATACTGCATAACACATATAGCAGTTAATACAAGTGCATTATGTGTATTTTTCATGTTATAAGTAAAATAATTTGCAAGTGCAATAAAACAAAATTAACTTATATTAAAAAGATGCAGTGACTGATAACAAGCCTTACTCTTAATATCTTATGCAGAGCTGCCTCGTTTCAATGATAGATAAAGATTTAACTGGAAAATGACAAAAATAGTCATTAGTTTATAGCAGTGATCTTTCACAGAAGTGTATTTGGTCTCCATGCACTGGCAGATTTTTCTGTTTTACGTATAATCGAGTTAAAAACTAGTGAAATAATTTGCCAGTGCAAAATAAAACAAAATGCATTATATTAAAAAGGCACAGGATGAAAATGAATGAATGAAAACCAAGTATGAAAAGAAGTCTTAATAGTGTATTTAGTGTATTAAGAAGTGTATTTTGTCTCAGATTTGTGTTTTAGAAGTTAACAAAATATGAAAAAGCATCAAAACAAGTCTTACTCTTAATATCTTGTGCAGAGCTGCTTTTCAAGTAAATGTGTCTCGTTTAAATGATTTTTAGATATTTTTAACTGGAAAATGACAAAAATACTCATTAGTTTGTAGCAGATATCTTCAAAACGAGTGTATTTGGTGTCATTGCACTGGCGGATTTAAGTGTAAACAAATGAAAAACAAGTGCAATAAAACAAAATGCATTATATTAAAAAGATGCAGAATGAAAATTAATGAATGACAACAAAGCATGAAAAGAAGTCTTAATATCTTCTGCAGAGCTGCTTCTCAAATAAAAACTCTCGTTTCGATGATTTATAGATATTTTTAACTTGTTTACAGAAGTGATCTCTAACACGAGTGTATTTTGTCTCAGATTTGTGTTTTAGAAGTTAACAAAATATGAAAACAGAGCATGAAAACAAGTCTTACTCTTAATATCTTGCGCAGAGCTGCTTCTCAAGTAAATGTGTCTCGTTTCAGTGATTTTTAGATATTTTTAACTGGAAAAGGACAAAAATACTCATTAGTTTACATGCATGTGTAATTCAGTAAACGGTGTCCATTTATAATAAATATTACTAGAAATATTTAGTTTCAATGCAAAAAAAATCACATTCTCAATGAGTACTTTTGTCTTTTTTCTAGCTAAAATATCTACAAATCATTGAAACGAAACACTTATTTGAGAGGCAGCTCTGTATGAGATATTAAGACTTGTTTTCATACGCTGCATCTTTTTTTAATATAAGTGCATTTCATTTTATTGCACCTGCAAATTATTTCAATTGTTTTTAATTTGTTTATACTTAAATCTGCCAGTGCAATGGGACACAATACACTCGTTTTGAAGATGTCTATCAGACTTTTATCATTGCATACTGACTGTCCGGAGAAGCAGAAGTCTGTAAGAAGCACAGGTTAAAGATGCTCTGACTGCGGTTTCATCCTAGTTCTTATGTTCAGTAATCTTCAGCAGGAGATGCAGAGATTGAGCTTTAAACACACAGTAATGGTGTCTCAGAGCGCCTCCTTTCAGGATGAAGCTGCAGTAAATCTTCTGTCGAGGGTCGATCGTGCTCAAAGCCATCAGATCCACAGTCTCTAAACGCCTCGTGTGCTTACAGAGAGTCTAGCGCTCAGAAAACACACCAGTTCAGGGTTCAGACGTGCCTTCATACTCAGTGTTACTGAGGGGAAATTATGATTTATTCACAGAAATATTGGATATGAGTTTGCACACTTGCTATCATGTTTGCATCTTTTGGCTTCACACTGAAAAAATGGTGTAGGAATAATTTCACTGAGAAAATTGAGAGTAAATTTCACAAATAATTACAAAGAAATGGCAAATGAAAAACTGAAAAATGTTATTGAAAATTTTTATATCTTATGCAGTGTTGCTTCTCAAGTAAACTTATTTTGTTTTAAGGAATTTGAGATAAATATAAAAATAAAAAATAAATTAAAAACTACTTAAGTTTAAACTCGTTTTCTACAAATTCTTAAATCAAGATGCATTAACTTAAGAAGCAAAATTGCATAAGATATTAAGTCTTGTTTTATGAAACGTATATCAAAATTAAGTCAGTTCAAGCTTAAAACAAGAACAAATATCCGCCAAAGGGGTCAGAAAAATAATCTCGTCTTTTTTATTCAATTTTTGTGAAAGTCAATGTCATTTTACATCTCAAGTAGATGTATCTTAATGTAAGAAAGTTGAGATATTTGCACTGGAAAACAAGAAAAATGCTCCGTAAGAGAATCCTTTTTTTGCGGAGTAATTTTTTGTAGCGTTGGATTTGGTTAGAAACAAGCTAAATTAACGCTTCCTGATTGTTTTTAATGTGCAATGACATTGGGAATAATATTCACACTTTATAATAACAGAGAACGATGAGTTATAGATAAATATGAAGGCTTAAGAATTAAACTTGACGGAATTCAACTTCTCATTTGTGGTACTAGAAAATGAAAGGTGTACATGCTTCGTTCTGCATGTTTCCTGCACACTTTGGTAAATCTGTGCATGCTGAAATTCCCATAATGCAGTGCACGGATCATGTAACGGGGAACAGCTATTTTGTGTGTGTTTGCGCCTGTGAGCACCTGTTTTCAGCATGAGCTCAGCTCTCGGACACTGCAGCAGATCTCATCCAGCTGTTCCTCCACTGCTCTTAAAGACACAGTTCACACACTCACCTCATCAACTACACATTCACTTCCACTCACAAGAGCAGCACGGACATTCAGCTAAATATCTTCTTCTGTTTTACACAGAAGGAAAAAATCATAGGGGTTTGGAATGACATGAGGGTGAGTAAATGATGACAGAACAGGGCTATTATCTTATTACATAAAATAAACTGAAATATAGTAAAATATAAAAACGTTTATTTCAACTAGTTGCCAAGGCAACATTTCGCATTTAGTTTAACTAAAAAATAATGAATTAGAATTAATAAAACTATATAGACATATTTAAAAAATAATTAAATTGACAAAAGAATCTTTAACTAAAATTAAAGTGAAAACATAAAATATAAAAATTAAATCTAATTCAAATTCTAATTATATTAACAAAAACTATAATAGTATATCAATGATACGAAAATAACGCTGCCACCTACTCGTCAAAAGTTTAAGACTAATCTGTTAATAATCTAGTAAATACAATTAAATGAACTAAATCTTAACAAAAAAACTATATGTAAATATTTAAAAAAAAAACTAAAACTAATAAAAATGACAAACACACAACAAAATTATTACAACTTTAAAACAAAAATGAAAACTTAATAAAAATTATTTAGACATACTGAAAAAAAACTAAATGAAGAAATTGAAATAAATTTAAATGAAAACTGAATGAAAATTATTTAAACAAAAGGACAAAAAACACAACAAAATTACTAAAGCCAACCCACACACACACACTCTCTCTCGCTCTCTCTCACACACACTCTCGCTCACACACACACACCCACACTCTCTCTCTCTCTCTCGCACACACCCACACTCTCTCTCTCTCTCTCGCACACACCCACACTCTCTCTCTCTCTCTCGCACACACCCACACTCTCTCTCTCTCTCTCGCACACACCCACACTCTCTCTCTCTCTCTCGCACACACCCACACTCTCTCTCTCTCTCTCGCACACACCCACACTCTCTCTCTCTCTCTCGCACACACCCACACTCTCTCTCTCTCTCTCGCACACACCCACACTCTCTCTCTCTCTCTCGCACACACCCACACTCTCTCTCTCTCTCTCGCACACACCCACACTCTCTCTCTCTCTCTCGCACACACCCACACTCTCTCTCTCTCTCTCGCACACACCCACACTCTCTCTCTCTCTCTCGCACACACCCACACTCTCTCTCTCTCTCTCGCACACACCCACACTCTCTCTCTCTCTCTCGCACACACCCACACTCTCTCTCTCTCTCTCGCACACACCCACACTCTCTCTCTCTCTCTCGCACACACCCACACTCTCTCTCTCTCTCTCGCACACACCCACACTCTCTCTCTCTCTCTCGCACACACCCACACTCTCTCTCTCTCTCTCGCACACACCCACACTCTCTCTCTCTCTCTCGCACACACCCACACTCTCTCTCTCTCTCTCGCACACACCCACACTCTCTCTCTCTCTCTCGCACACACCCACACTCTCTCTCTCTCTCTCGCACACACCCACACTCTCTCTCTCTCTCTCGCACACACCCACACTCTCTCTCTCTCTCTCGCACACACCCACACTCTCTCTCTCTCTCTCGCACACACCCACACTCTCTCTCTCTCTCTCGCACACACCCACACTCTCTCTCTCTCTCTCGCACACACCCACACTCTCTCTCTCTCTCTCGCACACACCCACACTCTCTCTCTCTCTCTCGCACACACCCACACTCTCTCTCTCTCTCTCGCACACACCCACACTCTCTCTCTCTCTCTCGCACACACCCACACTCTCTCTCTCTCTCTCGCACACACCCACACTCTCTCTCTCTCTCTCGCACACACCCACACTCTCTCTCTCTCTCTCGCACACACCCACACTCTCTCTCTCTCTCTCGCACACACCCACACTCTCTCTCTCTCTCTCGCACACACCCACACTCTCTCTCTCTCTCTCGCACACACCCACACTCTCTCTCTCTCTCTCGCACACACCCACACTCTCTCTCTCTCTCTCGCACACACCCACACTCTCTCTCTCTCTCTCGCACACACCCACACTCTCTCTCTCTCTCTCGCACACACCCACACTCTCTCTCTCTCTCTCGCACACACCCACACTCTCTCTCTCTCTCACACACACACACACACACGAGTGAAAGTGAATAAACAAACAGCAGCATCAGTGAGACATTGAGCAGAGGTTCAGGACCTCGTCCAATCAAATGCCTGAGAAAACCCACGCCTGCCTTTATTCATTGATGTCATTAAAACCAGCTCGTTAACACTGGAAATATGCACACATGGACCATACACGACCTTACAAAGAGCACTTCTTCATCAGAAACACACCAATCTGAATATTTACTCTTTTGAGAGCCAGCTTATAACTACAGTTCAAAAACATTTAGTACTTTAACTTTTGCATTTTCTTAAGGAAACATGCGTGTGCATGTGCGAAACATTCCTTTTCAATAGTTCATGTGAAATTCATGTTCTGATGACTAAATAAAAAGATATGAGACATCAGAAACGGTTTATGTATAAATGTGCATGCAATAATGTGTGTGTGTGTGTGTGTAGGACGAGCATTATATCTTCTTTTCTTCATGTATTCTCTTTCTGTTCTTTATTCTCTCCAGCTGTTTGAAGCTTTATGGATTGGTTCAAGTCTTAAAAAAGCCTTAAATATGGAACATATTACCAGCAGCTTTCTTTTGAAGTCTTGTCCTCCCCCTCTCTCTGTTATTTCCTGTATTTAGTTCAGTGCTGCTTATAACTCAGTCAGAGGAGAGCCAACATCGCTACCCACAATTCTTTGCTCCAGCCTGACTTACTAACACTTAGACATTACAGGACTGCACCAGTGACCTCATGCGCACTGCATTAAGCGTGACGATTTTTATCACAAGTGCAATAGTCTTAAACTTTTGACCAGTAGGTGGCAGTGTTATTTTAGTATCATCGATAAAATATTATAGTTTTTGTTAGTATTTTAATTTAGATTTTACATTTTCTGTTTTTACTATAATTTTAAAGTTGTAGTAATTTTGTTGTTTTTTTCATTTTTATATAATTTTTTTTATTTTAGTCTATACAGTTTTTTATAATTTTTATTTAACTGAAAAAGAGAAATGTTGCCTTAGCAACTAGCTGAAATATATATATATATATGTATATTATATTTATTTGTATATTTTCTGTTTTCACTTTAATTTTAATTAAAGTTTTAGTAAATTTGTTGTGTGTTTTTGTCTTTTATTTTATTTTGTTTACATTTATTTCAGTTAATGTTTAATTGATTTCAAGTAATTATTTGTTTTTTTTAAATATTTCTATATAATTTTTATAAATTATTTTTCATTATTCTTTATTTAAACTGAAAACAAGAAATGTTGCATTAGCAAAAAAATTTTTTTTTTTATATTTTATTTTTATTCCAGTTAACTTTTTATTTCAAGTAACACATTTATTTTAATGTTTTTTTTTCCCCATAACATAATTTCAATGTTTTTACTATTAAACAAGCATAAAATTAGCAAATGATTGTGATTAATTAAGGTTTGCATAACATTTTATAAAAGGTGTTCGTTACAGATATTCTATTATAGTTTTTGTTAATATTTTAATTAGATTTTATTTATTTATTTTCACTTTAATTTTAGTTAAAGTTTTAATAATTTTGTTGTGTGTTTTTGTCATTTTAAAAAATGTCTACAGAGTTTTTAGTAATTTGTATTTATTTATTTTTATTATTTATTAAACCAAATAACATGATGCCTTGGCAACTAGCTGAAATAAAATACATTTTCTTTATATATACATATACATATATGTATATTTATTTATTTATTTATTTCAGTTAACATTTATTTTATTTAAAGTAATGTTTTTGTAATTTTTTGTATCATTATTATTATTTAAATATGTACATATAGGTTTTTTTCATAAGTTTTAGTTCTAGTTATTTTAGTACATCAAGTTAAACTAAATGAAAAGGATAAATGTTTCCTTTGCATCTGGCTGAAATCAAATTAATATAGGTTTTTTAATACTTTATTTCAGTTAACGCCTATTATATTATAAGTCAAGAATATAAGTCAATATAAATCAAGAATTAAATTTTTTTTTTTGTAGTTATAGTTAAATATAATAACCTTGCCAAATGCATAAGTGTAAATATAAATGGTTTAGTGGCCTCGATATTTTTATCAATTAGAAATATTTTATTTTGTTAACTTATTGAAATGCCTTGTATATTAAAAAAATAAACAAGCTATTTCAATGGGGGGAAAAAACAAGCACGCTCAATGCAACTGAATCCTGAGCACCACCTGATGAAATGTATGCAGTGTAATGAAGTATATGTTTGTGTTTGGAGGGTCTGTGAGATGCACAGCTGTGGTCAGAGCGGTTCAGACACAGACAGACAGAAGTCAGGCCGTAAGAGTCGCCCGCAGATCTCTCGCGCTGTATCTATGCAAATATATTCAGGTCTGACTGTCATGTTTGGATCACGAGCGGCCAATCACACGCTCCTGTGCCCTGCCGACTGAAAACCGTGCTGCGTTCACGAAACAGTGTGTACAAGGTGTTGTGTGATTTTCACCAAAGCTATTAAGGATGTACAACAGGTGAAGCTTGTAAACGCTCTGATTATAAGATCCGTTAGACGAACCTGTCAGACATTTCACGGGCAGCCTTTTGTATGTGTGTGTATGAGTGTGTGTGTCCATTGTGTGTGCTGAATGTGTTTGTATGGTGACCTGACACACAAATGAGCTAAAGCCCTTTGTAAAATCTGTAAAGTCATATAAGACGATGATTATACATAAACATGTTGATTGTGGTAGATTCTGGATGCAACCTGTGTTAAGAACATCTAGGACAAAGAGTCAATAAATCGTCTGTTTTTCCAATAGGAATGGTAGAATTTGTTCTTGACCTTTGTCGTCTGTCTATCAATTTATTTCCGTTTTTTATTTATTAATTTTTTTACACACACATTTACTTGGCCTAATCTAAACCGTACCGTAAACCATACCGTACGATTACTACAGACAAACCTAAAAGAAAAATATTTGCATTTTTAGATGTGCATTTTATTTGTGTTGGAAAAAAAAAAATATATATATATATACACATATAAATATGTTATAATATTTATTTATATTAAAAAATATTTTACAAATATTCTATAATATTTATAAATGTTATAAATATTTTAAAAATATTAACATTTTTGTCTAAAGTTTCAATAAACTCTTCTATTTAAAAGATTTAATAGATTTTTATGACTGTTATTTTATACTGTATGTCAGGCTTTAAAGGGTTAAAACTGCTGTATAAATAAAATGAAAAAATCTAAATCAAAATAAATTTCTCTGTATTTTCATTAACTTAGATCTTAAATCTATGTGAAATATAAAATGTTTTTTTTTGTAAGCATATTTTACTAAAATTACGCATGGTAACTGTTAAAAAGCATAATTATCAAAACAAACGATAACAAATGAATATGTTTAAGAAGCTTCAGAGTCTTGCTGTCATTTTGTTTTGATTAAACTGATGCTAATTTTCCTTCTACAGTGTTAACACGATAAACACAGCATAACTTTGGTATTTTGGCAGTCATCATGGTGAATGTGAAGCCAGAACTGACAGGAGCAGAGTTAGATCTGGGTGCATTTCTGTGTCTGTATCTCTCACCAGCGAGTGCAGCGGCGGCTCGTAACTCGGGGACGAGGCTCCCTGACCGTTTCTGGACCAGACGGCTGTACTGGCAGCTAAAGAGACCAAACCAAATACATCCTGGTTAACAAAACAAGCGCTCAGATAGAACATCACTGATATACTACATTGTAAAAAATGACCGTGAATTTAACGGTAAAATACTGTAAAAATGCTACAGTAAAAACCATTTAAATGGTTAACGGTAAATTCCCCTACTATATACGGTGAAAAACTGTATTGGACATTACATGTATTGGACATTAATTTTACTGTAGTATACCGCTTTTGGAAGTGAAAAATACCGTATAATTTACAGTGAATAACCGTAAATTGACATTCTCAGAATTCCCTGCGTTACATTTCAAATTTGATGTTTTTTTGTTGAAATAACTATGTTTCTTAGTTTCTTCTTGTCAGTTTTGTATATTAGGGTTGTGTGTTACACCTAATGTTGTTAAATGAATGTTTATTGCATTATTTCAGTCTCATGTGTGTTACCGTGATGATGTTTAGTGTTTGTGTGAATGACACACTGTGCACCTTCTATACATGTTATTATTTAAAAGCTGCTTGTTTACCTGCATTTGGTGGTTATCAGTGTATTACAACGGTACAAAACAGATTTCAGTCCTTCAGTAGGTTGGTATATTAACATTATATCAGTTAATGAAATTACGGTATTTAACTGTAAATTTAAGTTAAAACTGTAAAACCTAAAACGCTGCTACCATATTTTTAACGGTAAAATTCCGGCAACCACAGCTGCTGGTTTTTTACCGTAAATTTTACAGAATTTTTTTTTACAGTGTATTATAGCTTTTGTTAAAGGCACAAAATGTAAGATTTTTTTTATTAAAATATCCAAAAACCACTAGAACAGAGTTATATATTTTGCTGACTTGTGTACTTACATTATCCCAAATGTTTAGAAGAATGTTTAAATCCAGAGAAATAAGCAATTTTAACTAGTGGCACGGAGCGTGTTCATAGTGTCAGCGTGTCGCCTGCCAATGACGTCATAACCCCTCGATTTCCGGTTTTGTTTTGTAGAAAACATGGAAACACCAAAGACGCTTTAATATGTTATGTGTTTTAATAGACCAGTGACGACCGTACAGAGTAGCATTATAACAGAGCTTTCAAACGTATCTAGTATGATAAAACAGCGCTGCTTTACCCCACATACGCACGACCGGAAGCAGCGGAAGCGCTCGACTGTGGCATAATAAAAGCTCCGCTGCTTTACCCCACATACGCACGACCGGAAGCAGCGGAAGCGCTCGACTGTGGCATAATAAAAGCTCCGCTGCTTTACCCCACATACGCACGACCGGAAGCAGCGGAAGCGCTCGACTGTGGCATAATAAAAGCTCCGCTGCTTTACCCCACATACGCACGACCGGAAGCAGCGGAAGCGCTCGACTGTGGCATAATAAAAGCTCCGCTGCTTTACCCCACATACGCACGACCGGAAGCAGCGGAAGCGCTCGACTGTGGCATAATAAAAGCTCCGCTGCTTTACCCCACATACGCACGACCGGAAGCAGCGGAAGCGCTCGACTGTGGCATAATAAAAGCTCCGCTGCTTTACCCCACATACGCACGACCGGAAGCAGCGGAAGCGCTCGACTGTGGCATAATAAAAGCTCCGCTGCTTTACCCCACATACGCACGACCGGAAGCAGCGGAAGCGCTCGACTGTGGCATAATAAAAGCTCCGCTGCTTTACCCCACATACGCACGACCGGAAGCAGCGGAAGCGCTCGACTGTGGCATAATAAAAGCTCCGCTGCTTTACCCCACATACGCACGACCGGAAGCAGCGGAAGCGCTCGACTGTGGCATAATAAAAGCTCCGCTGCTTTACCCCACATACGCACGACCGGAAGCAGCGGAAGCGCTCGACTGTGGCATAATAAAAGCTCCGCTGCTTTACCCCACATACGCACGACCGGAAGCAGCGGAAGCGCTCGACTGTGGCATAATAAAAGCTCCGCTGCTTTCGAGCCGTGTGTCACGCTCGTTCAGCGCCTCGTTTCGCTTCGATGGCTTTCAGCCTCACCCTGCTTCATTCTACTACGGTAATAAATCATTAGCTCATCCATGAACATGATTTCTGCCCGAGTCCCGTCGGATTGCATCGGCTGTGGGGATGAAGACCACAACTCCCATGATTCCACACTCAGTCATGGCGTCATCAAACTACGCCTTTGTCTATTTGTTTATTTTGACTACACGCCCTCTAGTGGCAAAAAATTACATATTGTGCCTTTAATATCTTGAATTAGGTTTATTTTTATATTTCGCGTTTTCATTTATTTTTAGTTACAGCTTTAATCATTTTGTTGTGTTTTTGTTTTATTCCCAGGCAACTTCTTATTTTATTTAAATTAACATTTTTTTATGGTTTTAGTTTTAGTTAACTATAATATAATTTCAGTGTTTTTACTATTCAGCATGTGTAAAATTAGCAAATTACTGTGATTAATTAAGGTTTATATAATAGTTTATAATAGGTCTTGGTTACAGTGTTATTTCAGTATCATTGAGACAGGGTTATTATAGTTAACTAAAACTAAAATTGAACATTTACATTAAACATTTTTGTTGCTTGAAATAAAATAAACATTAACTGAAATAAAAAAAATATTTAAAACTTTTTATTTCAGCTACTGTAGTTGGTTTGTTTAACTTAATGTACTAAGATAACTAAAACTAAATAAAACTAAATAACTAAAATGAAATAAAAATTAATAAAAAACTATATATATATATATATATATATATACATATAAATAACTAATAACAATTTTTGGTTTAATAAATAATAAATAAAAATAAATAAATAAAATGAATGAATGAATAAAAATACCAAAAACTATGTAGACATATTTAAAAATGACAAAACACAACAAAATTATTAAAACTTGAAAATGACTGAAAATGGAAAATATAAAAATAAAAACGGATCCAAAATATTAATTAAAGCTATAATAGTATCTAAAATAACACTGTATTGAGCTACTATTATAGTTGTTGTTAATATTTTGAATAAGATTTTATTTTTAGATTTTGTTTTCACTTTAATTTGAAAAAAAAAATTTTTATTAGTTTTTTTTTTGGATAAGTCTGTATAGTTTAATTTTTATTAAATTTTTTCAGTTTTATTTAAACTAACTGAAAATGAGAAATGTTGCCTTGGCAACTAGCTGAAATAAAATAAGGTTTCATTTTTTATATTCTATTTTATTTCACCTCAAGCCTCATTAACATAATGGTTTTGCTTTTGTTTTAAAGAGTCTGATCATGTTTACTCCTTATTTATGTGCTCAAGTCTTTGATGTGAGATCCTTGCTTTAGGCCTAATGCTAAAACATTCCCCTCGTATCCTATAAATCCGTATTTTCCCGTTGATCCGACACTCAAACCGACCCAATTAGCCGTCATTCACTCCAGTGGAATAAATAACCCCGTCTTGTCTTTGTAGTCCAGTTTTCTTGATGTAGAGCAGTGGAGATCATCAGCTGGTGACCCTTCCTTTGATAGGTGACGACCCTCATGCTAATAACACCTCGTTATTCTTTCACACCGGTAATTAGAGAGGCGCGATGCTCGTTTTGAGCTTCACCTGTTTGCGTTTGCGCCATCCGCTCATTACGCACATCGCGTCTAATTATGTTGTGTTTTTTCAAATCGTACTTCTTTACAGAAACACGCATTTCAGACGCTTCCCTGTATTATTAAACCTAATTTCCCAATGCTAATTAGCACATAATTACAGCCACATTCATGTGCGAATAAATTTTGCATGCATCCGTGCCGCCGCCAATGAGAAAATTATTAAATCAGTTACTTAAACTTCCCTCGCATGTTTAAGTTTAAATATTAATTTGCAGTTGCGCATTTAATGGTTGTCGGTCTAATAACTCTGGCACTCGGTAAAATAACAATTAGGCGGCGGTTGTTTCCATGGCGACGCGAATAATGACTCGTTAATCAGGCTTTGAGATGAAGTGCGTTTCAGAGTTTGAACCGAATATGAAGAATGAAACGTAAAAAAATATTTCAACTTGAAATCAATGGCTTCTACCGAACAGTGCACAGAATATATAATCAGAAATGTGTTTTATATGTATAAAATCTGCTATTTTAACATCATTGACATATTATTATATTATAATATAATATTTTTCTATTTTCATTTTCATTTCAGTTCAAGTTTTAGTAATTTTGTTTTGTTTTTTTATGGCTACATAATTTTTATTAATTGTATTTATTTTAGTACATCAAGTTAAGCTAAATAAAAATGAAAAAGGTTGCCTTGGCAACTAGCTAAAATAAAATATATTTTTTATTTTAATTTTTTTTAATATTTTACATTATTTAAGTTAACATTTATTTTATTTCAAGCAACAAAAATTTATTTTTTATGGCTTTAGTTTTAGTTGACTACAATAACTCTACATTAAATATCCAAATGACCTAAATACTATATTTTGCTAAAATGTGCAGAATACAACCAAAACACACGTTAGCCCACAATGCACTGCACTTGATTTAGACTTTCATTTCCAGTGTGACACATTTATCGGACTGACGAAAGCTGTTTGTTTATTTATTTAAAAATTATGTTTATTTCCAAGATAACTGTTATTAAGCATGAGGTCATGTGACAACCAGCATTATTTCAGCATCATTATGATAGTATTATAGTTTTTTTGAACTAGTTTTCGATTTTATATTTTCTTTCTTTATGTTTTCTTTTTAATTTTAGTTCATTAAAAAAATTATTTTACTTTTTTTTTTAATTTTTAAAATGTTTACATTTTATTAAAATGATTTCAGTTTAATAAATGTATTTCAGTACAAGAAATATTTCCTTGGCAACTAGATGAAATAAAATATAAATAAAGTAAAATAAATATTTTATTTCAGACTTTATTTCAGACCTTTCATTTGCAGCATGATGTACTTATCAGACTGAAAAAAGTATTAATTTTTCAGAATTTCCAAGATAACTGGAATTAAGCATGAAATCATGTGACTATTATTTTAGTGTCATTACAAGAGTATTTTAGAATTTATTATTATATTATATATTATTATATTAGTTCTAGTTCGAATTAGTTTGCTTTTTTATTATCTAATTTTATTGTATTTTTTGTTAAAATTTGAGTCATTTTGTTGTGTTTTTTTACCTTTTTATTAATTTTTATTTGAGTTGTAGTTATTTTAGTACCATATTTCCTTGGAAACTAGCTGAAATAAAATACTTTGTAAAATATTTTATATCATTTTAAGTAACAAAAATGCTTTTTAAAGGTTTTAATTTTAGTTTAATAAACCTGGTGGCATATACTCTTTGTAAATAACATTGCAGAAAGCAGAGTAATCAGGTGACTGAAATCAGCGCAAACAGCTGTGTGTGTATAAAACTCTGCTGGGAATAAACACACACACACACACACACACATGTGCGTGTTACCTGTGAGCGAGGGCGGAGATCCCACAGGAGTGGACGGGTTGGAGGAGAAGCTGCTATTGGTGTGATCGGGGGAATAGATCTACAAGCACAACACACACACACATCATCATCATCATCATCATCATCACTACAGGAATCACTGCGCATAAATCCACATTCATTTCAATGATTTTGCTGGCTAAGATGATTTTTGAAAAGCAACATGAAATCACATTTAGCTATTTACTTTATAAAATTTGAGTTTATATCTCATAATTCGGACTTTTTTTCCTCAAAATTTGAGTATATATATCTCATAATTCTGACTTTTATTTTAATTAAAATTTGAGTATATATATCTCATAATTCTGACTTTTATTTTAATTAAAATTTGAGTTTATATCTCATAATTCTGACTTTTATTTTAATTAAAATTTGAGTATATATATCTCATAATTCTGACTTTTATTTTAATTAAAATTTGAGTTTATATCTCATAATTCAGATTTTTTCCCTCAAAATTTAAGCTTTTATATCACAATTCTGAAATTTTTCTCAAAATTTGAGTTTATATCTCATAATTCTGACTTTTATTTTAATTCAAATTTGAGTTTATATCTCATAATTCTGACTTTTATTTTAATTCAAATTTGAGTTTATATCTCATAATTCTGACTTTTATTTTAATTCAAATTTGAGTTTATATCTCATAATTCTGACTTTTATTTTAATTCAAATTTGAGTTTATATCTCATAATTCTGACTTTTATTTTAATTCAAATTTGAGTTTATATCTCATAATTCTGACTTTTTCCCTCAAAATTTAAGCTTTTATATCACAATTCTGACATTTTTCTCAAAATTTGAGTTTATCTCACATTTCTGATTTTTATTTTAATCAACATTTGAGTTTATATCTCACAATTCTGACTTTTTTCCTCAAAATTTGAGTTTATATCTCATAATTCTGACTTTTTTTCCTCAAAATTTGAGTATATATATCTCATAATTCTGACTTTTATTTTAATTAAAATTTGAGTTTATATCTCATAATTCTGACTTTTATTTTAATTAAAATTTGAGTTTATATCTCATAATTCTGACTTTTTTTCCTCAAAATTTGAGTATATATATCTCATAATTCTGACTTTTATTTTAATTAAAATTTGAGTTTATATCTCATAATTCTGACTTTTATTTTAATTAAAATTTGAGTTTATATCTCATAATTCTGACTTTTTTTCCTCAAAATTTGAGTATATATATCTCATAATTCTGACTTTTATTTTAATTAAAATTTGAGTTTATATCTCATAATTCTGACTTTTATTTTAATTAAAATTTGAGTTTATATCTCATAATTCTGACTTTTTTTCCTCAAAATTTGAGTATATATATCTCATAATTCTGACTTTTATTTTAATTAAAATTTGAGTTTATATCTCATAATTCTGACTTTTATCCTCAAAATTTGAATTTTTATATCATAATTCTGACTTTTGTTTTAATCAAAATTTTAGTTCATATCTCACAATTCTGACTTTTTTCCTCAAAATGTTGAGTTTATATAATTCCGAAGTTATATTTTGTAATTATAAGTTTGTCTTGCAATTATGAGAAAAAAAGTCAGAACTGTGAGAAAAAAATGTCACAATTACCTTGTAATTTTTTTTATCCCGTGGCAGAAACAAGCTTATCAGAGAAAAAATTCCTGACATAAAACTCAGAAAAGCATCATTAGAGGAGTCAAATGTGCCGTGAATGCGGTTTCATGTTGTTTTAGATCATTTGTGCATCTGTATATTGCTGTATCTGTCAGGGCCTGCATTAGACCTGGTGACTCACTGAAGCCAGAGCCTTTCCTAACGCGTCTCCCGTCTGTGAGCTGCTTACCGCTCTGCTCGGCGCTCGATTCGCTGAAACACAACAGATTAGAGAGAGTTCAAACTCCTGTTCATTCAAATAAAATGTAGACTAAAGTGCTGACTTTAAATGAACACTTTAGACCAGTAGTTCTCAACCAGGAGGCCGGGACCCACCGAAGGAGCCACAAGATGGCTAACAATCAAAAATCATAATTCTTAATTAATTCCCTGTTATTTTATTATTTAATAACCAAGGTTCTCATGGTCTTGGAAAACCTGGATATATTTAAAAGTGAGATTTCTAGACCTGGAAAAATAATGGAAATTAATAAAATCTCAAAAACTCATGGAAATTTCTATAACGAATACACATTTTTCTAGTTATGTCAAGCTATTTTATTGAGTAGAAATTGCAGAGAAAATTGTCATTGTATTTTAATAATTTTTAAATATAACAATTTCATGTAAATTCATTATTGAACTCTGAAGAATAAGAGTTTACAAAATTGTATTGTTTTGATTATAATTTAATTTAATATTTTAATAATTTAATTTAATTTAATTTCCAGTTTTGGTAAATAGAAAATAAAAAACCTAAATGGGTGAACAACAGCAAAAACAAACAAACAAACAATAAATAAAACCTAAAAGGTTGAGAACCACTGCTTTAGATAATTAATGTTTACTTATACTATTACTTAAACTAAAAATATTTTTTAAATATTTCAATTTCATATTAATTCATTATTGAACCCTGTAGAACAAGAGTTTATAAAATTTAATTCTGTGTTAATTTTAATTTAATTTATTATTTTAGTATAATTATACTTATATAATTTAATTTATTATTTAGA
>JADLZM010029013.1:60444-73843 GCA_018148995.1 Sinocyclocheilus maitianheensis
CAAATAAAAATAAAATGAAAAAAAAAAACGAAAATAAGAAAAGAAATAAAAAAATAAAAATAATAAAAAAAAGAAAAGAAAAGAAAAAAGAGAAAAGAGAAAAGAAAAATAAAATATTAAACTATATTAAAATATTTAACCAAATATAAAAATAAAATAAATAAATACATTTAAACTAAAAGAATAACAAAGAAAAGAGCACCACTAATAATATAAAAGAAAAGAAAAAAAAGTAAAATATTAAACTATATTAAAATATTAAACCAAATATAAATAAAAGCAAAGCAAGGTGTGTCGAGCGGGGTCACATTCAGCAGATGCACACATTCAGACGGAAACACGCCGGTGTTTGTGACCCGCAGGAAGTGCTCGAGGAGAAAATGGGCGGCAGAAGATGGCTGTCGTCCAAACTCATCACCATGGTGATATTCTAACGGCCCTTTCATGGGACACGAGAATCCCATTGGTCGGCCTGGTGACCGCAGCGGAATCCGATTGGCCGGTCGAGCCCGAAGCGTACGGATTCGGAACCTTCGGAAAGAGCCAAATAGAATGTTCCGTCCCATTAAGATCCAGTGCGCGGGATAATTCCCTGACATTCCATCCAGCCATCAGCGCCGCGTATCTGATCCGCTATCCGAACCCCAGCGCACGGATCCCACCACAACGTGCCAAATCAATTTCAGAGGATTACCAGGAAAGATTGTGGAAATCTGGAAAGGTTTAAGCGGGACTCCAGGCGAGCGGCGGAAGAGTAACCTTGGGAAACAAAAGTCAACTGAAGAGCAGATGAGACGGCGGTAATCGAATGATTGTGGACGAACGGGACGGGGATCCGAGCTGGTGACGAGCCAGTTGGCACACAGAGAGATGATTAACCGTCAACATAAATAATCAATTGATGGTAATAATTAAAAAAAGGAATTTCAAAGACAATCAGAAAGCACACACACACAAGCAGCTGTTCCAGATATACTATACAAAATAATAGAGCATTTTGACATTATTCAACATCAAATGTCTTAAAAATGTCCCCAAACCAAAAAAGTATTTTGTTCAATCATTGCGAAGCAGATTAAAATTATGCATGTATCTCACACACGCACACTCACACTGACACGCACATGCACACGGACACACACACGCACACGCACACACACTGCAGTCATTGTACTCATGTTGCTTTTGCTGTTTTTAGGAAGTTTGACTTCAGACAAACTATTATTACAAATCACAGTTGGAACTCGACTAGTGTGTGACCGAACTCAACCGCCTGCTAACCAACCCTATAACCAGCAACATAAAAAACACCAAATCAGACAAACACACCTCAGTCTCAGACTGTGCTAAGATTTGTCAAGATGAGCTCAAATGTTTCCCTCCCAATGAAACGCAACATAAGTGAGAGCCGCAAAAGCATCTGAAGACAAGAAACACACACCAGCGTCTCATTTACACCACACACACGTGTTACTAAGAAAGACAAAGTGGACATTAAATAAACAAACCAATCAGGCAGAGACCACAAACCAGACACTAGAAAAAGCCAAACCACACACACACACACACACACACACACACACAGAGCCCCATACAAAGTTAATTAGAATTAAAATAAAGGATTTGTGTGTTTCATGTGAAGGGTCTGTAATGGTGAACATATGCACTGAACGGCACTTCAGACGGCCGGATCACAGACGCAGTATTAAAATAATAAAACCACCAGGATCAAAGACTGATTACTTCAACATTGCAAACTTGTGGCCGTTTTTCCCCTGCTGCTATTTTAGATCGAGATTCAGCCGCCGTCCAGCACATGTGTGTGTGTAGCTACAGTTTTCCACTATATTGTTTCTAAAAATTAGTTAAATCTGAAAAAATATCTATCTTATCTTAAAGATAAAAACATTAATCTATCATGAACATAAAAATATTTAAAACATAAAATGCTGATCTTTTATACAACAGTATAAAAACATATTATATTTCGGACATAGTGTGTGTGTGTTTAGCTACAGTTTTCCACTAAATTGTTTCTAAAAATAAGTTAAATCTGACAAAATATCTATCTTATCTTAAAGATAAAAATTAAATCCTGATCTTTTATACAGTATAAAAACAATGGTCTATGGTATGTCCTCATTTAGCTGAACGTGTGTGTGTGTGTGTGTTTCAAATCTGACCTATTTCTATGCAAGAGTGTCTTAAAACACATTTGGCGTCAAACCAGCTGGACACAAAGACAATGAGGCACACGAAAGCACACAAAACACTCAAAACAGCAACCCAGACCAATCACATCCAACACAACTGACTTTAAAACTGCAAACAGTGCTGCTTATGCATGATGAATAGCTTGCATTTTTCTTCTTTTCTAAAAAAAGCTTCTTCTAAATGATTAAATGCAAAAATAGGAGTGTCCTGAATTCAATCACGTGACCTGTTCGGACATGCGAGAGCATTGCTGTGAATCGTTCAGAGGTGAAAACAACCTGCCGATCTGCGAATGTTTGGCACAGAAAACGTTTGGCAGGAGATGAAAACGCCAGCTCGACGACAGGAATAAAGAACGTGAGATTCTCCGGCTCGCACACAAACACACGAGACGCGTCCTGTCAAACAAATCTATTCACACTTCAGCAACAGAATCACAAAACATGCAACAGCATCTACGGACAGTCAACATTCTCACGGATGACGAAAACGGAGAAATAATAGTTTAGACACCAAAAATGAGTTTATTTTGATCACTACGATTCACTTACTCAGCCAGGAAAGTTCAGGAAAGTTGTAGAAATTAAAATACATGCCAAAAAAAAAAAAGATATGAATTTCCTTGTCTTTCCCTAGAGAGAGAGAGAGACAGACGGAGAGAAAGAGCGACAGGAGATGCTCTAGAAGTGTGTGTCTCTCTGAAGGCCTCAGTCAGACAGACAGTCGCTCTCTCTCTCTCTCTCTCTCTCACACACACACACACACTCTCTCTCTCCCCATCTCCGGGACAAACTCCAGTCATCCCGGGAATGTCGGGGGTCTCCGTATCCACCCAGAGCTCTTCCGACAGATCAATAAGGCTTCACATAATCTCTGTGACACACACATACACACACACACGCACGCACACACACACACACACACACACACGCATGCACACACGCACGCTCACACGCACGCACACACACACACACACACACACATGTATTATCGTTTCATCATCTATTTATGCTAAATAAATTAAGTTAAATCTGAAAAAATAGCTCTCTTATTTTATAGATAATAACATTCATCTATCTTAAAAATAATAATATTTAAAAAAATAAAATGCTTATCTTTTATCCAGTATAAAAACATATTATATCTCAGAAAGTGTGTGTGTGCTACAGTTTTGCACAAAATTGTCTCTAAAAATAAGTTAAATCTGACAAAATATCTATCTTATCTTAAAGATACAATTAGTTATCTTTCTTAAAGATAAAGATAAAAATCTAAATCTATCTATCTATCTATCTATACATGTCAAACTAGGCTATGCAGTTTTTGTATTTTCTCTGTTGTCAGTTGAAAATGTGCACTTTTTCTTAATAAAAGCACAGATTCTAAAAACACGAGGACAGATTTTGCATGTCTGTTTGCTGACCGTTTCTCGAATTATCCATTTCAGCCACGTTTGGTCGGACTTGAAATGTTGCGTAACACAATAGGATTATATTAATGCTGTTTGTCACAAACACTCCAGATATGTTGTCCGTGCGTGTGTGGGTGTGTGTGTGTGTGAGTGTGTGTGTGTCTGTGTGTGTGTGTGTGTCCATACAAACATCGGCCATTTGGACGGAAGTAATTAGTGAGCTGGAAAAACTGCAGAAACGATTTATAATTTTCTAAACATCTGGCCAATAGATTATACATGGACAGGTCATGAATAAATAATTTACAAATACAACCCCCCCTCCATATATATATATATATATATAGACACACACACACACATAAATGTTTTATCTTTTAGATTTAACTACATAAAAAACATAACCACAAAACAGATAAATAATACCTAATTAGTACCTAATTATTCTCAATTGATATATAATAATTAGTGTTGTTTTTAAAAATGCAAGCTTTTTTTGTTGTTTTGTAACCAATTACACTAAACAAAAATGTAACTTGTAAAAAATAAAGAAAAAAAAGAATCCAAACTAATATTTTGAAACAGTTTAGATCAATTGTAACCAAGTTTAGATAAAAATGTAACCAAATGGTTATTTCAAAAACAGGGAAGCATTCTTTCAGTTCCAAATGACTAATATATTCCAGCATGAATGTCAGAACTCCACGTTCCGGTGTTTTAAAGAGTGAAATCCCGGCGTGAGAGTCTCGCTGAGCTAATTAAACTGAAGGAATATTCACACGGAGTCTTAGCATAACAATGGCGCGCGGCCTGTGCTGTTTAAGTGCAGCTCGTGTGTGAAGAGGCCTTTTGTTTTTTTGTGCAGCTCTTTTGTGGATTCATTAGTCGACCCGACATCCTCCTCCTGCTTGACACCAAAACCTCGAGAACCGGGTCGCCGTCGAACGCCGGTGCGCTACACACACACACGGGCGGAAAACGGCGGACGGATGGACGGCTGTGTCAGAGGATCTAAAGATGTTGTCCTGCAATTTTTTTAACTGTTAAAATAGCAGAATAAACAATCACAGCAAGATGCCTGGCAGCAGATCAAGACGGGCACAAAGCTGCAACCCAGACACACACACACACACACACACACACCCTGTGTATATTAAAGAGGGCACAGGGATGCCAGGCCGCGTTAGGACACACACAGACACACACACACACACACAGGCCTTCGCATTTGGTCCGAGGGCGGGAAAGTCCAACTTATCACCACCCAACATTTTTTTCCCGATGGCGGGAATGCAGGCATTTAGAAAAATATAGTTTTGTTTAATGTGCATAATATTCGCATAGATGCCACTAAATATGCTCATATGGTACTAAAACTACACATATTAAAGTTAAAGAATCTGCTTTACATGAAAACACAAGTGCACACGCAAAAAGAATGTAAAGACTTGAAAAGGCCAAAGATCAACATGTAAAACACTCACAAAAAAATGCATTTGCTGCACTGAACTATAAAGTTCCTGTTGCTCACATGTTGCAAAAAAAATTATTTCTTAATCAGTGTTTTTGTTTTGTTTTCCATTACAACACACTAAAATGAAAATGCATTTACTTGACATGCAAAATGACTTCAGATGTTAATAAAAAATGACTTTGGTTGGGAGAAACAGAGAGAAAACAGGCCTTCAATGACCCGACGGCCTGGATTCAAACGACCTGAAATCGAGATGCGCTGACTGTCACGTTACGATAAATAACATCTGCGACGTGTAAATACTTCTCTGTCTCTCTCAAGGCCGCTCTTGACGTCTCTCAGGACCGAACTTCTAAAATGAGCAGCACACGTTTCTCACACCTTTAATTATTTTACAGATCGCAGTTTAACACAAGCTCTCAAACACATGCCGATCTGGGCAGGCCGTTCTTTTTTCCCGCAGGAAACTTTCAGCATTTTCCCCCGTTTCTTCACACACTTCAGCTGTGTTCATCAGAGCTCCAACTGTCTCCATTTAAACCAAATCTTATATCAATTATCAAATGCTTTGGCTTAAAGCAACATTTCTTATCACACACATTTTCCCCATATCTTCCCAGTTCAAAGCAGATCTCTCACACACACACACACACACACACACACACACACACACACATCAGAGATGAATGACAGTCGACTCTCCATCAGATGTCATCCGCATGCGTCTGTACTCACCGCTTTGCCATTATAGTAGTACATGAATGATCCGCCGCTCACCCCCGGGATGGTGTACGCACAATACATGCTTCTGTTCCTCTAGTGTGTGTGTGTATGTTTTATCCTCTACAGACGCTCTCTAACAACTTTGTGTTCAAACTCGCTGTCCCCCTTTTTTCACAACAATTCCTGCAGTTGCATTTTCCCATATGGCCGGCCTGAGCATGCTGAATATGCAAACGAGCGAGGAGCATTCCTGACGTAGGCCGGTGGGAGGGGAGACTGGATTGGGGGCGTGGTATGTATGAGCAGAAGCCCCTCCCTCTCTCTCTCTCTCTCTCTCTTTAAACTCAAAATCTCACTCCAACACACACACACACACACACACACACACTCTCTCTCTCTCTCTCTTTTTCCTTTCCATGGTAAATCTGGAACTGATCCTGCTCTGAGCTTGTACATTTATAACACTATTAATTAATATGTATATTTATACATACATAATACATATGTTTATTTGTGTGTTCGTGTGTATGTAATGTTACTAATGCTTAATGTTACTGATGCAACACACACACACACACACACACACACTCTCTCTCTCTCTCTCTTTTTCCTTTCCATGGTAAATCTGGAACTGATCCTGCTCTGAGCTTGTCGGCTTCTCTGAAAGGGACTGAATGTGTGTGTGTGTGTGTGTGTGTTTCGAACATTTATTGCTGCAATCGAACTACAAGGTTCCTGTTGTTCGCACGCTTATTTAGTGCAATAAATTATTTTCTTATTCAGTTCTTTGCTGTACAAATATCTAAACATTCTTTTACAATTACCTGAGAAGCAAAATGACTAAAGATATTAATTAGTCTTTTGAAAAACGTATCAAAATGAAGTGATTTTATGCTTAAACAAGACAAATATAAAATAAATAACAAAAGAAAACAAATAACTCAATCTAAAACAAATAAATTCATACATTAATAAAGATAAATCTAAAATAAATACATAAATACATTTTTTTTATTTTAAAGACATTAATTAGTCAGTATCAAAATGAAGTGAGTTTATGCTTAAAACAAGACAAATATCTGTCAGTGGGGTCAGAAAAATAAACAATTCAAAAGGAAAACATGATTTTTTTTCTTGTTTTCAGCAAACACTTAAAAAAAGACTTTTTGAAATCATTTTGCTTCTCAAGTAAATGTATCAAAGCATAGAGTGGAAATAAAAGCTATCTGTTTATCTATGATTTTATATATATATATAAGTGTGTGTATATATGTAATCATAGTTTCAACTCAAACACCACAGTTACCTACAGTTCTTCTTACTACTGTAAAAAATAAATAAATAAACCATCCAGACCTGATTAAAAAAAAAGTTCATTCTTTTTCCAGTAAGGTTTTCCTGTCATATGTGTGTGTGTGTGTGTGTGTTAAATTGCTGAGTAAGAAAACTAAAACTAAAACAACATATTCAAATAAGCACAGACTCACTCAAACCCTAATAGAGAATGAAGGATTTACTATAGTAAAGCACACACTCGTGCAGCCTGAGGGACAGTGAAGTGACAGTAAAGTCCATTATAGAGAAGAACACAAACGCCATTAATAAACTCTGTGTGTATGTGTGCGTCTGTCTCTCTCTCTCTTGCTTTAATTTGATTAAAAGGTAAGTGGTTTTAACACACGTGGATGATGCCACGCTGCCAGAGAACGGCTGAACCGCTGGGATCAGATCCCTAATGAAACTAAATCATTTGCATATGCTGAGAGCCGCTGCTATTCCCAGAATAAACTTCAATAATTCAGCAGCACTGCTTTCCTGGCCGATCCTCCGTCCTCAGCGCTCGTCTGTGTTCAGGCCTTTGTGTTGCTGTAAGTGTTGTTGCTGTTGTTTGCTGTGGAGGGGCTTTGGAGGGGGTCGACCCTCTCTCTCTCTCTCTCGCGCCCAGCGCTGACTTGCCCATCCCGTGGGATTAGAGTAAACAGTACATGGAGCGAGACCAGTGCTTGACAGAGAAGTGAAGTACGTTTGAAACCAAAGTGTGAATGAAACATATCAGCAAACACACTTTCTATTTTACTTTGCTATTAATAATAAAAATCTTATAATAAAAAATGGCAATTTAATATTTATATAAAATGTATTTTTTAATTGTATACTTAATTTATTATCTGTATTATTTATATATATATATATATATACATATGATTTTATACTTATATTATTACCTAGATAATATAGTATGTGTGCGTGTGTGTGTATATATATATATATATATATATATAAATAAAATCTCTTTTTCTCTCTCGGGGAGTTCAAGGGCCCCGACTGCGACTCTAAGGGCCGGTTCGGAGTCTCACAGAAAGCACGACAGCATATGTGTGCACAAAAACACTTTAACCCTCAACACGCCACAGAAACACACAATGAAGACAAGCTCAAACTCCTGTTAGCTTTCATTCTGACAGAGAACCGATTTATTCAGCTCAGAAACGCAAACACGCGCTTGAAACACAAGCACACCTGTTTTCAGATCAGCCTGAGAAAATGACAAAATGTGCCTGTAAAAAACTTGAATTCATTTTAATTGAATGTGTGTGTTAGGATGTTGAGTTCACCACGCCACCCTTTGACTTCTAAAATGAGTGAACAATAAATCAATCAATCACATTTTAAATAAATACATAAACAATGCATCTAAAACAAATAATTAAATATAAAATAAATACACTGATATAAAAATGAATAAATAAAAATCAAATGAATATATAATAAAAGAAAATAAATATCTCAATCTAAAACAAACACAACTAACATATAAACAATAAAAATAAATCTAAAATAAATACATAATGTTAAAAAAATCTAAAAGTGAATTATAAACTAATTAAATACATAAATAATAAATATAAATAAATAAATACTCACATAACAAAATAAATAAATACTTTTGCTCAAAAAGTAAATCTTTCCATTCCAAACATGGTTTTTCAAGCTGAAATAACCAGGACTATTCAAAAAGTAATTCAAGTTATAACAGGCATGTTTTGTTGTTTCTCACACCGATTCTCCGAGAAAATGTATATGAATAGAAACAAACTTCATGAGCTGGTGATTTATTGAGCTCAATCACTGCAGAGTCGTGGGTAGGTGTAATTTCTGGAAAAAACTGCACAGATAATGTAAACAAATTACCAAGGAATAATTAGTCCAGACAGAAAGAAAAACAGCGGCGATTTCTGAAGAAGGTGATCATTACACTGAGATACATATTTAGGGAGCGACGTCTTCATTAAAGCCACAAAGACAAACATACCGTTCAGTTTCTAAATGAAATGTTTGGAAAGAGAGAGACACTGTTACTGTTTCTTTCAACAAAACCTTCATTTGCTCTAATGAACCCGTCTGAATGTGATTCTGACATTCATTCAGTGCTGCAAGAGTTAATTCACACAATCATGAACCCAAGTGTCACAGACAGCGAGTTATTTAGGCAAAAATGCTGTTTGTCTCTTCTGCGAGCGTCAACAAAATTCGGCAAATGTTGGTATTTCAGCCACTCAAACACGTCCGAGGGTTTCGTCCAATCGCAATCTTCTGACGGCTCCGACTACAGATTCTAGCAAACGTTAAACACAGTAAGGAGGCAATTATGCATGCATGATTTAATCTGCAACTAATTAATATGCAAATGTATTCATATGTTAGTTACTAAATTAAAAATGCAAAGCAGCCCTTATGGTGATTCTGTGATTTCGACACAAACAGTACATTTGAAAATAAAAAAAGCACAAAAACGGGAGAAAGAAACTTCGCCAACTTGAAGTTCCTCCTTTTAACAGCCTGTTGCTTCTAAAATACGCATCGCATTTGTATTATGTAGTCCTTATGAATGCAGACGTCTAAATAATCTTCTGAATGTAGATATTTAATGAGGGATCTGTGTTTTGTAAGTCCGTGCAGATGGGCCGCGGCCGTCACAGCCTCAGGACATCACAGCGTCACACGCGCGCTCATTCTCAGGCTCTGGATCTGGTTAAAGGGCCGTTAACATCTGCTACCTGCCCGACATCAGCCTCGGCATGCGCAAGGCATTATGAGATGCAAGCAGAAACACAAACATATTCAAACAAAGGATAAATGGGTAGATATTGGAGCTAGTGGATGACTGATATGCATTTAACAGTATAATGATGAGACGCAGACAACCTTAGTCTGTCATAATTTTGACTTTTTATCTCATACTTTTGACTAATGTCATAACTCCCTTTTTATCTCATACTGTAATTTCACGTTATTTCATAATTGTGAAATTTTTTTGTTTTTACTATATTTTCTATGCCATAGTTAATTTTTTTATGTCAAAATGTGACTTTTTATCTCATAATTATGATTTAGTATCTTATAATTTTGTCATAGTTATTACTTTTATCATAATTTTGACTTACAGTATGTCTCACGATTTTGACTTTATGTCAGACTTTTTGTCACAATTATACATTTTTATCATAATATTGACTTATTTCATGATTTTGACTTTGTCATACATATGACTTTTTATCTCATAATTATGACCTTTTGTCATAATTGTGACTTTTTATCATATTTTTGACTTTGTGTCATGATTCTGACTTTGTCATAGTTGACTTTTTATCTAAAAATTATGAGACACTTAGTATCTCATAATTTTGACTTTTTATGCCAGATCTTTTGTCGTTATTATGACTTTTTACCATAATTTCATCATAATTAAAATTATTATGAATTCTCCATTTCGTTCCTTTGCTGTTTATGAGGTGATTTTATAGGTTATTGGTGATTTTTCTGTCACAGTGTTTTTTAAGAATAAGAATGATTTGATTTGACTCATATATTTCATATGTAAACAATATGAGTCAAATCAGACAGAAGCTCGAGTGACTGATTCAGGATTCAGCAGACGAGCATTATGTTCACAGACCTTCCCCCACGAGCGGCTCCTCTGAACCCGTGCCAGCGGGAGCCGGGGATGCTGGGTCGTGGTGAAGCAGGCCTCTTTTGGCTCTTGGCTCAATGTACGTGGGGGGAATGAATTCAGAGTAACACCAAACGACACACTTTGATTGGTGCTGCTCTGGTGCTCGCCAGCAGCCATGTGTCCTTCCTGTTACACAGAACTGTATCTCTCTCTCTCTCCTGTTACAGCTTAAGCTCATCATGAGCTGCTTCACATACTCCAAAAAGTACTGTGAGGAAGTCTGAGAAAAATCACCAATGCGATTTCTTGTCTCAGTTGTTTCTCTTAAATAGCAAAAGTGATGAAATGAGTAACACATGGGACTGAATCTGTATGGAAGTCCATTTCCATCACAAAAGAAAAAATCTCGCTTCAGTAAATCACAATTATGAGATAAAAAGTCAAAATTATGAGATACTAAAGAGGGAATTGTGAGAGAAAAAGTCACAATAATGAGAGAAAAGTCATAACTATGACAAAACATCCAAGACATAAAAAGTCAAAATTATGAGATAGTAAGTGATAATTATGAGATAAAAAACAATTGAGATTAAAAGTCTAAATTATGACATATTAAAGTCATAATTATGAGAAAATGTCAAAATTATGAGATAAATCATAACTTTGACAAAAATTATGAGATACTAAGTGATAATTACGAGATTTAAAGTTCAAATTATGAGATACTAAGTGATAATTACGAGATTTAAAGTTCAAATTATGAGATTCTTAAATCGAAATTGTGAGAGAAAAATTCACAATGATGAGAGAAAAGTCATAACTATGATAAAAAGTCAAAGTCAAAATCATGACATACAAAGTCAAAATTATGATAAACAAGAGAAAATTCTAAGATAAAGTCAACTATGACAAAAAACAATTATGACAAAAAAAAAGTCAAAAATGACCAAACAAATTAAATATTAAAATAATTTTTGGAAAATAATCTTATATTTTTAGCATGCTTTTTTCTTATGTGGTGGAAATGGGCTTCCACAAATGTATCTTCTTTCAGAAAAGGTCTCAACAATATCTCAAACTGTGTGATCAAACCAATTACGAATTAAAAGTACAACATCAGAGGCAAAGTTGATAGTTCAATTAGTCTCCTGAGCTTCAAAAGAGCAACATCTGAGCAATAGCATGAGGTCTGTGAGGTCGCTCTACATAAACAGTAGCTGAGCGTGTCGTTTCCCAGCATTCATTAGCTGATGCAGCTCCTGTCAGGAGGGGAGATGGTGCTCATGGGTTTAGGGTTTAGCTGATATGAACCGTTTCTCTCTCTACAGCTGCGGCCGTCAGCAGTTTTGGCCTCGCTCTCCCCCAGTGCATGCTGGGACACCTAGGGCAGTGTCCTCCGCTGCAGCTCCTTGCCCCAGACTAATAAAATAGGACAAAAACGAGACTAACTACATTACCTGTCTGCTCTGCAGCTGAAAATACAGACCGAAGAGATCTTATGAACAAAACACGAGTTTACAGCTGCATCAGAGATATTAGTATATTCATGCAAGTAGAAAAAAACGAGAATATTCATGCAAGTAAAAAAACAGAATATATATGTAAAGTACAAAAATCGAATATCCACGCAAATAAAAAATATTAGAATATTCATGTCAAGTAAAAAAATATCCATGCAAGTGAAAATATTGGAATATCCATGCAAGTAAAACACATTAAAATATTCATGCAATTAAAAGTGCTTGAAAAGAACATTCCAGGTTAAATATTATTATGAACCATATTTAAAATATCTTTTTAAATGAGCACTGATGAATTCAGGTTAATTCTGTCAATTCAGTCAATTTTGTTGACATGTTGATTTTAAGTTGTATTTCAGCTAGAATTTTACTTTAAACAGCTGAATTCACCTAATTGTTATGCAAATAATATCAAATACAAAGCAAAACATAAAATGCATTTCATCTGTGCTGTATATGGACACACACACAAGCACGCACACACACACACACACACACCACCCGCCCGCGCACACACACTCACACACACACACACACCCACACACGCACACGCACGCACACACACACACCCACGCACACGCACGCACACACACGCACACACGCACACACGCACACACACACTCATCTGTTCCTGCTGAAGCCAAACCCACTGGGTAATAAAATACACTTTAACATCGATAAATTTGCCAAAACGGATTGATGTTTTAAAAACTGTGTTTTCAGCCAATTAACAGGCACATCATCACCTTAAAATCAATTATGACATTTCTATGAGCGATATCAGCTCTAATTCTGTTCCGCATATAAATAAATGTGCAGTAACGGACAGTGATTTGGCAGAGATGTGTAGAGAACATTCCACATCAGTTCTGAAGCTGGAGCTGAGATCACGATCACACACACACACACACACACACACACACACACACACACACACAGGAAACTGACTTCATTTGTGCATTGCTCAATGGAAAACACACAGTCTACTGGACCTGGTTCATATAATTCTCTCCTGGATCTCATCTGAGTTTTAACACACACACACTCACACACACACACACACACACACACACACACACACACACACACACACACACACACAC
>JADLZM010029013.1:81901-91920 GCA_018148995.1 Sinocyclocheilus maitianheensis
TGTGGGTTATCGCCACGGTGAACCTTACATGATTCTGCGTCTCTCCCTCCCCCACTAGCCATTCCACTCCATTTCTCATCTAGCCACACACACACACACACACACACACACAGAGTCTCTCTCTCTCACACACACACACACACACACACACACACACAGACAGAGTAAGCGTGTCTAATGGTATTCGTATCTGAACATCCAAAGCAGCTCAAACACAGGCGTGTGTCGGTGCCGTATGTGGCATTAATGAGTCACACAAGGGTGAAAGTGTTTCCCGTGTCAGAAACACCTGCGCTGGAATAACTCCACACACACGTCAGACCTGCGATCACCTTCACAGAGACGAGCCTCTGGCCGTGTTTAAAAAGCGTCCCATCAGGACTCCATTATGCCGCGGCTCTTTCTGTCTTGCCTCTTAAAGAACTACAGCACAATACCGTCAGGACGTCCCGCGGGGACATTCCAGCGTCGTTAGCGGTGCATTAAACGGCCCGTCCGCCACAACCGGACCTCACGCGACACACAATACACACTCACACGCTATTGTACGCGAGCACGGTCTCGCTGCCTTTTGACTGGAGAGCTAAAGTCAGACTTTAACATGCAACTGACAGAAGCGTTTCAATGTTTCAACGTCAAGCTCAGGTGAAAAATGTTCATCGCATGCATGTATTAAACACTGACTTACTGATGAGGGCAATCCAGGAGGAACTTTCCGAACCTTTTTCGTCTGGACTTCTAGAAAAAAACAAAGACAGGAGAGATATTTAACATGATTGATGATAAAAGTTGCCTTTAAATGCAACAAAACAATGAAACAGTTCAGTATGTGACAGACAGTCGTGTGCGTTTCTGACAGAAATAAAAGCGTGTGTGATTTGCCCTGAAGGTTGACACCTATTGAAGGTTGGCACCTCAAGGCCCGAGGGTTGATGCATTGTTAGAAACACAAATAAAGGTCTTTGAATGCATAAAAAGAGAAAATAAATAAATAAATCACTGCAAGCTCTTTTTGACAGAAGAGAATAAAAAATAACAAATGAAAACGTGTTCTTTAAGATCCTGACATTGTGAAACAAATGCAAGGACTTGTTTTTATAATGAATTAAGCAGTTGATGATGATGATGGTGGTGATGAAGGCTCACCCATGGAGTCGCTGTGAAGGGCTCGTCGGCGCGGGTTTCCTGCGTAATGCTGGTAATACTGGGAGCCCAGTTTGGTGGGAGACACCGTCTCCGGACTGACCATCCCCACCTCGCCTCCCATGAGACTCGACTGGACACAAACACCAGCAGACAGACACATTAGAGACATTCGATTAGGTTAAAACGATTCAATTAACAAAGAAAGACGCCACACATTCCTGAAGTTAAACACAAGCAGAGAAAGACGTCAGAGAAAACATCAGAGCGCTTCTAACGTTTTCAAGACATCAGCTGCAGTGTTTGACAAAGAAACCCAAAATATAGAATTACACAGATATTAAATCAATAAATGTTTTAGAATACAATGAAATTCTGCAGCCAGATTAAATTCTGCACAACTAAAAACAACACTGGCAGAAGTTTACAGATGCTTGAAATGTCAATTTTATGCTAAAAAGTAATGCAATGTTGTATTAAGGTACAACATATATAATTAATAAATAAATAAAAAGGGCTTTAAGATTATAAAAGTTGACATTTACCTCCATAATTAAAGTCACAATTTCATAAAAAATAGCAGAAATATACAAACAGATGCTTGAAATGTCATATATATATATATATTGCTAAAAAAGTAATACAATGTTGTATCAAAGCACACAATATTTAAAAAAACTAAACAAATTTTTTTTTTTTTAATAAATTAAATACAAATTATTTTATTCTTTGCTAAAATAAATTAAGTAATGCAATGTTGTATTAAAGCACACAATATTTGAAAAAGATTCAAATAAAGCCCCTTAATTAGGATTATAAAAGTTTAACATTTAAAAGACATACTGACCTTCATAATTACATAAACAATGACAGAAATATACAAACACATGCTTGGAATGTCATAACTTTTGCTAAAAAAGTGATGCAATATATTAAAGCACACAATATTTTAAAAAAGTCAAAATGCCTTTAATTAGGATTATAAAAGTTCTGACATTTAAAAGACATTCGACCTTCATAATCTGATCCAAAAAAGACAGAAATAAACAAACAGATGCTTGAAATGTCAATTTTGTGCTAAAAAGTGATGCAATGTTGTACAAAAGCAGATAATATTTTTTTAAAAATCTAAAAGTTATGACATTTGAAAGACAATTTAACCTTCATAATGAGTAATGACAGAAAAATACAAACACATGCTTGGAATGTCGGAATTTTTGCTAAGAAAAAAAAAACTGATGCAATGTTCTATTAGAGTACACCATATTTAATTCTTTCTAAAAGATTCTAAAAGTTGTGACAATTAAAAGACGATTTGACCTTCATAATTAATTCAAATATGTAAATTCAGGAAGTTCAGACATCAATCCAGAATCCCTGCGAGTGTGTGTGTGACCCAGCGAAGCTCCAAAGCGAGCACACTTACCCCGCACAAACTCTTCTCATCATTACCCTGTTCTCAGTTAACACAGTTCTGCTAATCAAGCCCAGCTAACGAGAGCTCGTTCACTCATTCCAGGTCTACGGAAGAAAAGAAAGGAGGCTGAAAGGAGAGAGGCGAGCGGGTGAACGTTTGCCCCGCGTTCGGAAGTCTGATCCGGGAAAGAGTGTGAGCCCCGGGTGCGAGACGTAACGTAAACTTCCTCCCGAACTTTTTAGGGACACTCGGGGGGTAACGTCCCGGGCCGGGCTCATTAGAGGATGTGATAAAGTATGGAGAATGTTTGCGCTGAGCTGAATTCAAATGACGGCAGCTCTCACAACAGACTTAGCGATGCTTGACTAGAGCCGCATTCACATGCAAAACAAGCTAAATAGGCCAATTACGTGGCGGCCCCTGGTCGCAGGCTTCCCCGCGGAGCAGAGCGGGGTCTGCTGCCTTTCACAGGCTAAAACAAAAGAGTCCTTGTTTTAAATAAGTCGCCCCCTCTCACAGTTAAGGAGGTTTTTTTTTTTGCAGGGGGGGAGATGCTAAAACAAAAGTGTCTCATTTTCCGCAGGAAAGACGGTTTCTCCCAAGCGCGCCGTTACCCGGCAACTACAGGCAGAGGAAAACAGCCCGGCCCGGTGCGATCCGCATGCCGAGTCTCATGCCCAGTTTCAGAGCCGGCTGGCACAGGTACCCAGCTGGCATCCAGAGGAAATATTAACAAAGATAAATGACACACACCTGAAGATGCCCGTGAAGGATTAATAACAGCAGGCGCATGCTTGCCTGGCCACCAAATGATGATTGCGAGAAACCGAGAAGACATTAACGTAATTGAAAAAGTGCAACAAACAAAAATACTGACAAAAGAGGAGAAAGTGTGTGAGAGAAGTGCTTCTCCTAAAATGCAATGAGATTAAAAAGAGATAAAACAGAAATGAAGTGTCATGCTTCTCATGAGGAAAAAATTAGATCTCTTTAATGTCTCAAATCTTTCTCCTTGAGCACAATGGGATCAAAAAGAGATTAAACAGAAGTTAATAGACCTACGTCATGCTTCTCAAATGCTTCTCATGAGTAAAAGACCCCTGTAATCACTTTCAGAAGAGATCACAACAACGTCTCACTCTAGGCTCATATGTGCAGAGATACCAAAGTTTGCAACCAAAAATTTAAATCCAAATTACGTACAGGCAAAAAAAATAAAATTCACGCAAAATTCAAAAGTTCACGCTTTAACTGCATGATTTAGTCTTTTAAAATACATTTCGAGTTCCCCCAAAATTCAAGATATTGACTTTTATATGTCTTTTATATTTGTCATCTGATATAGTTAATATAACACGAAGAGTACAGGTTTTTTCCCCAAATATGAGCATGATTGCAAATGTGATATTGATTTTATAAAACAGTCCAATAAACAAGAAGTTAATATTAATCAACATTTTAGACACAAGTTCATTTTTTTCAGTTCATTTTGTAAACGAAAATAGTTTCAAACAGAACTGTTTTGTGTCTCTGAGCAACTCGACAATGTTTCGTTACTGAATCAATCAGCCGTTTGAATGAATCGGTTGCGTGAATGACTCACTCATGCAGTGATTTGCCGCCACCTACTGGCGATTTTATATTTAAAGTATACCCCCCCCCCCCCCCCCCCAAAATATCACCATTGAATGTTTTGTTTTTAAAACATCAAAACATTATTTATGCATTTGTAACTGCATTCATGTCCCGTATTGAACAGTCTGTGTAAATGCATCTAAACACCACTTCAGATGCAGCTTCTGTGCCACCTCTGCATTGCAAACACACATTTTGTTGATACTGATTTCATTTGATTGGTAACAGCCCTACAGTGTCTTACTATTTGAATATATTGATTTCATTTAAGAATTTGACACAAAAGATGATGCATACATTTAATTAGGTTTGAAAAAATTGGCCTTATAAAGGTAAAAATGACCATAAAAGGTAAAAAATCAATTTAAAGTTATTGGAAAAGTTAATTTCTGTTACTCCTGCACTAATCACTACACTGAATATGAAGAATATCAAAAGATTTGGGAGTCAGCTGTCCACGGCAGTCCTAAACCTGTCCTAAAAAATAATTATCGTTATCGACAAAATTCCAGAAAATATTGAGATATCATTTTTTTGTCATTACTGCACACTCCTACTTGCAGCTCAGTTAAATGTCTGAGAAAACACGTCCAGTAATCGCAGATGTGTCTCTTAGAGCTTCAGAAGCGATCTCAATCTAGTCATTTGCTCAACATGAACTCGTTCATTTCTCATCAAATGATCTGAGCTGAGTTTTATATCTCTAAACTCTTACCGGATGACATCTAGTGACTCGTTTGAGTCTGCTTTAATTCTCCTAATGAACTTCTTAACAAATGTACTTCAAGAACACAACGTCTCTTGAGAAATGAGAGAGCAACCTCTGAGCAATAAGGTTTTCTGGGGAGAAAGAGCGAGACACAGCAGTGAGATGGATGTTGGTCGTGTGAAAGAAGGAGTGCAGAGGGAAGCAGGGAGGCTAAAAAGAGCAGGAGGCCTGAAACAGATGAATGAGGACCCCTGCGAGCATCCATCTCCTCGGGTCGGTCCATGCTAAATGGCCCGCGGTCTGCGGGTCTGGTGGACCCACAGGGGGCCCGTTCCCCTCGGACCCGCGGCCCTCAGACGCCCATGAGATTTGGCCGCGGCAGGCCACAATAGACGAGGCCCACCCCACCGTTAAACTACAGCCAAACTCAGAGAACATCAGAAATCTCTCCTTCCCAGTGACGCAGAGAGATCAAACCTGAAGCTAATGAGTGCAGACAGCAGCACCGCGGGAGAAACCACCGCACCGTCATCAGCATCCACTTTAAAGAGCTTTTCTTACTTACATCAGATAATCTGTGTCTGTTCAGAGCAGCACAGCCATACTGCTTACATCTGCCTATATTGAAGTGGCACAGTTGAACTAAAAACTGTCATTTTATCATCATTTACGCAACTTTGTCTCATTCCAAACCTGAATGACTTCATATCTTCCACAGAACACACATAAAAAATATTATGAAAGTCAATGGGGTCCAAAACAATGAGATATTGTTAAAAATATAAACACAGTTAAAGGGATGCTGCACCTAGAACTACAAATTCTATCATCTTATTTATTTATCAATTTTTTTACGATACAAAACACATTTTTATCATTATTTTGGGCCATACAGTCATCTAATGTTGCTTTGGAGTTTTGTTGTATGGACAATAGTAATCAAAATATTTTCTTTTGTGTTCTGCAAAAGAAAGAAATGCATACAAGTTTGGAACAACGAAATTCAGAATTTAAATTTTTGGGTAGACTATCCCTTTAAATTCACAGTTCTGTTCAAATTGATTAAATCCGCAATGAATGAAAGTCAGACTGAGAAAGTCTTTATATTTGATGAAAGTAGGCTTTCTCAGAAATTAGAATCTGTCCCTAAATGAACACAAATGCATTGAACGACTCCTCGTGTGCATAAAGCTGAACTCAACTTTTCTCATAAGATTGCCAAACTTGTATACTGTTTGCAATATTCGTGCACTATATACATTTGAATGGCTAATGACAAATTTCCAACCAAACGAGTGAATTTGCAGTGAATATGAGAAATGAAATGTCTTTGTTTCTGGTGCAGTAGTGCATTGCATTAGTGCTTCAGATGAACTTAAATGATGCATTAACAGCCGTGTTCACCCACAATTCCTCTGTTTTGGTATGTTACAGATCAACAGACACTGCATATGATGCCTGAACTCATGAGGCATCTGAAAATGTGTGTGTGTGTGTGTGTGTGTTTCAGCATCGGCAGTGTGTGTACAGGTGTGCTGTTCTGTGTTCTGATAATTAATGGCTGGAGGAGACGCTCACATGCATCAGTTTTCTCCTGCAGAGCTCTGACATGTGTGTGTGTGTGTGTGTGTCGATTAGTTCACACACACACACACACACACACACGCACGCACGCACGCACGCACGCACGCACACACACACACTCACACACACACACACTCTGCTGTGTCATCACTGCTCCTCGGCAGCAGCTGAGACAGTTCTCTGACCTTTGACACCTGCGCTGCGGGACACGCTCATCACTGCCTCATTACTCAGTGCTGAGTGTGTGTGTGTGTGTGTGTGTGTGTGTGTGTGTGTAATGATGGCATTCCAGAGCAGTGTGAACACTTCATCTTCATCATCATCATCATCATCAGAATAGTCTGTGGCTTTTCAGAATGGAATACTAGCTTACTGCACACTGCATTCTATTTAAAACATTTAATAATAACATTCCACAATACATTTTTTATGACTTGATGAGCAGAAACAACATTTTAAAAATCTTAATTATTCCAAATGGTAGTGTATACATTATACATTAATTATATTATTTATTATACAACACATAACAATAATAAAAATAAATAGATCAATAAAAATTAAGCATAAATAAATACATTATTCTATTATTCCAAATGGTGGTGTATATATAAATTACAAGTTTATTATATTATTTATTATAAAAACATATAATAATAATAATATTAAATCATTAAATAAAATTACAAATAAATAAATAAATATATTATTCTATTTTTCCAAATGGTGGTGTATATGTAAATGATACATTTATTATATTATTTATTTTAAAATACATAATAATAATAATAATAATAATTATTATTATTATTATTCCTAGAAGTAGGGAGTACATAAATTATAATTTTATTATATTATTTATTATAAGACCACACAACAACAACAACAATAATAATAATACATAGTATTAAAATAATAATAAATAAATAAATTAAAATAAATAAATAAATAATAATAAAATCTTAATTATTCCAGATGGTAGTGTATATATACATTACACATTTCTTATTTTATTTATTATAAAACACATGATTATAATAATCATTTAAAGAGAAAATTAGTAACATATTTTTGTAATACATATTTAGAAATGTATGATTTATGTACATAATAATGTATTGTCTAATATATTATTATTGATTAAAATTGCAGCATACAGTAGTGAGGTCATGTGACATTTGGAATGTGTATTATTGTATACTGTATCGCATGATAACATCTTTTAAATAGTAAGCAGTAGGCTAGTATTCCATCCCGAATAGCCTGATACTCCAATAATCTCCAGAGATCTGAAAGAGACACTTCTGAGCAATAACATACGTTCCATGACATGATCAGAGACCAGGCCTATCCCACAATCCTCTCTGCTCAGGACACACGCTGTATCACACACCCTCCGGTGTCTGTGCGATCGGCACACACGACCAGTCAAAAGACGAGCGCTTCACACTCGGAGACAAACACCTCGCAAACGGAGGAAGGAGAGGAAATCTACACCTCTCCTCATCCTGTCTGCATCTGCGTCTCACTCTCGCTCAATCATGCACTCGTCCTCAGACAGGAAGAGAGCAGAGACGCCGCTGACATCCACAGCCTTTTATCTGTGCGCTAAAATGCAATGAATAGGTAAATGCCGGGATAAATGAATATTTGTAAACCCATTAAAGTGGAGGTGATGTTTGCGGAGTCTCAAAATAACCATCAGCGTGTGTGTGTGTGTGTGTGTGAGAGTGTGTGAGTGTGAGTGTGAGTGTGAGTGTGAGTGTGAGTGTGAGTGTGAGTGTGAGTGTGAGTGTGAGTGTGAGTGTGAGTGTGAGTGTGAGTGTGAGTGTGAGTGTGAGTGTGTGTGTGAGAGAGAGAGAGTCCTCACACTGATTTCTGGCTCTCGTCACCTAGCGGAGCTTTAGCACAGGAAGAGGAATTGGATGCAAAGAGACGGCAGGTGAAGAGACACACACACACGGGCCTTTTTACAGCGGGGCTTTTAACAAGAGGCAATTAACACTTTGACGTGCAACAAGGAGAAAAGTACTCGAGCAGACAAGCAGCTAAATATCAGAGAGACACGAGGAGTCGTCACACACACACACACGCACACACACACGCATAAGTGTAAATCACCGCTTTTTCATACAAAAAATATCCAGAGTTAAACATCAAATCATAAACGAGTCAACACAGAGCGAACGATGAGAGAATCACGTCAAAAACAAGCTGGATGCTTCATGAGTGTGAACGCCATCCAGGGTTATTATAATTAGCTAAAACCAGCATTTTGTTTTGTTTTGATGTATTTTAAATACTTTGCTTTTATTGCTATTTTTATTTTTTTATATATCTTTTGTGATTATTTTAATATTTAATTTTTTAAAAATGTAAAACACTTTGATTACCATTGTGCATGAAATGTGATGTATAAATAAAATTGCTCGCTAAAACTTAAACCATAAAACAACATTTTCATCGACCTGTTCATGGTTACATTTTGAGACCAATCCTAAAAGTGTTTTAGCCAATATACACTTTTAAAATTGTGTCTGTAAACCAGCAGGATCACACCAAAACCTGATGATAATGAGGGAACTGTGAAATTAAATCATAAAAATGTAAAAAAAAAACAAGACAAAATTCAAAGAATTTTAAGACAAAAATCAAAATGAGTTGATGAGAAGCTAATAATTAATGAATTCATAAAAAAATAAAACAAGAATAACTAATTTGTAACAAAAACAATCAAAATGAATTGATGAGAGGTTAATGAATTCATAAGAAATAAAATAAAAATGAACCATTTTAAAATAAAAACAACCTAAATAAGTTGATGAGAAACTAATAATGAATGAAATCATTAAAATGTGAAATGAAAATAAGTTTAAAATGAAAATCTAAATGAGTCGATAAGAAGCTAATAATTAAATTATACATATACAATTATAATACATTTAAAAAAAAAAAAATTAAAGATTAAAAAACAAAGCACTCCACGTGCTAAGAAAGAGGAACTATTTTATTTGTTTACCTGCATGTCATGTGACGTGTGAGGAAATGTTGACTTAAAATCTAGTTATTTACAAGTACGCTATTTAATACTAAATTTGATAAAAATAGATGCAAAGTAACAAAATGTATTTGTGTTTCATTTTATCTTCTGATTGGTCAACACTGTCAGGCAATACACAGCAACAGAAACAAGTGGACAGATGTGAGTGTGAGTGTGTGTGTGTGTGTGTGTGTGTGTGTGTGTGTGTGTGTGTGTGTGTGTGTGTGAAATATGTTTGTTTGTGTTGCTGTAAACTCATATTCACTCTGCAATTCACTTACATCCACACACACAATAAACAATCACACAATAATAATTGAAATCGACTCTCTACATAATTTCTAGCCGTTATTATTTTTACGTTATATTACAGCACACAACCAGCTGAGGCCCTGTGCGTGAGAGTGTGTGTGTGTGTGTGTGTGTGTGTGCGTGAGTGTGAGTGTGTGTGTGTGTGTGTGTGTGTGTGTGTGTGTGTGTGTGTGTGTGTG
>JADLZM010029013.1:95000-114447 GCA_018148995.1 Sinocyclocheilus maitianheensis
AACAGTAGATTGGATCCGGTCTTCGGTCTTAAACGGTAAGCTGTCCAATATTCGTTCTGTCTGCCATTCATGTTAATCAAACAACAGTGAGAGAAAATCTCTCACTGCTCCTGACTAAATCACTTTTGTGAACTAGAATAAGAAGAAAAATAAATAATGCTAATAATTATGATTATATATATATATATATATACTTATTATTATTTTTTTAAATAAAAAAAATAATATATATACATATTCAAAATGAAGTAACAGCGAATGAATAACTAAATAAGCAAATACATACATAAATAAATACATACATACATATATACATACAAGCATAAATTGGTGAAGATGAAAAACACAAAAACGAATTAATAGACTCCAAAAAGCTAAATGAATGCAGGATGGAGCGACTGAATTGAAACAGGTCTATTCTTGGTGCTGTATCTGGCGTTTGAACATCCATATGTCTCTTAATATAAACACGATGGGCTGGTGAGAGATCGTACACACACACACACACACACACACACAGACACACACACACACACTCACTCACTCACACACAGACACACAGACACACACACACACACACACACACACACACACACGGTGATCTGCAGGAATTCATATATGTGCTTTAACAGAGGCCATCTGCTAACGGTACGCCTGCAAAGCAAACAATCCGTCTGTTTATTTATTTATTCCACTACAGAAACTCCAGCAGCTGCCATTCACTTCAAACTGCCCATTTACCATGTATTTCACATAAAGAAATGCAAAACAACTATCAGCGCCGCAAATAACCCAACAATGACAACAATAACTGTTTTCCTTTTAGAAAATAAAAATAAATCACAGATGATCTCATGATAATCTTCTACACAACACTGAGATTAAAAGGAGATCAAATTGAGACTTTCATGGTTTTTCCACGACTTTTCCAGTCATTTGTGATGACCAAATAAAGATTAAAAAAAATATATATATTTTTTTAGAATGAATGAGCTCATAAAGATACATTTCTAGCCTAGAAAACCTAGAAACTGCATAAATAATCTGCATTAAATAATATTTTAAAAATATGAAAATATATTTGCATTTGTATATATATATATTTAAACTACAAATGGGATATTTTAAATAAATACAATGTTTTTCAAATGTATATATATATATATACACACACATACATATATGTATATATATTTTTTCTTGCTCATAAAGAGTCATTTCTAGCCAAAGAAACTGAACATAACTAGAAAACTGTCAATTTCCATGGAAGCTTTTTTCATTTCTATGGATTTTAATCACATGTATCATTTTCCAGCATCATGGGAATCCTGTCAGATGTTTCTCATAGTAATCACAGTAATAACGTCTCAAACTGTGCTCAGATCTGCCATGATGCAAAGTCAGAGATCTCAAACATTTCTCGTCCAATGCTCCACATTCATTTTACACCTCCAGACTCTAACCGGATGACGACTAGTGACTCGTTTGAGCCTGATTGAGTTTCTCCCACTTTAGGAGAAACATCTGAGACACAACTGAGTCTCTTGAGCTGTTAAAGAGTAACTATTACAGTAATTCAAGTCTCTTACCTGACAGCCGTGAATGCTGGGGTCCCGTCCGTAAGAATATGACGCTCGCTCCGTTTTACCTGTTTAAAGAGACAGAGGACGGATCATTAGCACATTCATTAATTATTCTTCAATTAAGTCTAAAAATAAACTTTTAATAAAGTCCTTTACTCCAGCAAGGACAAGCCAAAACAAACAGATCAGGGACGTAACCTCAGAAATCAGTGGCGGTCGCATGAATTTGCGCATGTTGAACAGACAGCTGGCGTCAAACGCCTCAAACATCACAAGCTCAGGTTATTACAGTCAGACGCTTTGACGAACAAATGCACGCAATCATGCATCGACTAGTTGCTCTGGTTTGAGAGCATGAAGATGTTTGTTTTTTTTTGTTTTACTGATGTTGCAACTGTTAAGAGAACAAAGAAACGCAAGGGAACTCGGCGACAAGCAGGCCTCTCTTTGGAAGCAAGCGGGCATGTGAAATCTGGTATTAGCAGAATAAAGACCTTCTCAAAGTCTCACAAACACTCGTCTACAGGCTGTTAATTATATAGAGGAACATGCTTGAATGCGTCCTGCCTTTAGCTGCGCTGGGACCGGCGCCAAACACACACACAGCAAATATTGTTAAAGTCTTGTGACCTCATCCAGTCATAATCAAATGAGCCCAATTACAGAGTCCTGCTCATGTTCTCCTGCGCTTCTGTTCTGTCAGACCTGAGCTCAGACTCTGTTACGCTTTAGAAACATCCAAAATGTGTTTTAATGTATGTGACCAGAGGCTTTTTGAATAAGACAACGGTGCTATTCACTACACTAACTGCTAAAGTCATTGGCATACCTCACGATAATATACCATGGTAACCATAGAGTAAAACAAAAAACATACTACAGTCATTATAACTCTAAAATCATCATGAATTAAGATGAAAATCGCAGCAGTTGTGTTTTCTAGATGTTTTGTGCATCAAAAGCCTGTTTGAATAAAGACAACAAAGTTATTTACTACTGTAAACATTCAAACTCTAAAATCTCTCAAAAATGAATTATAGAGTAAGCTAAGTAGTAATATTTAAACTGCCTTTTAAAAATTTTTATATGGAAGTTACTATAGAGTGAAACAAAGTACATACTACCCATCATAACTCTAAAATAATTATAATTCATCATACATCTGTGTAAATCTTTAAATACTAATTGCTCAAAAAATTTACCTTGGTAACCAGAGTAAAACAAAAAACATACTACAGTTATTATAACTCTAAAATTTTCAAAAGCTAAGATGAAAGCAATTGTGTTTTCTAGATTATTTTGCACCCTCAGATTCCAGATTTTTAAATAGTTGTATCTCGGCCAAATATTGTTCTATCATAATAAACCATGCATCAATGGAAAGCTTATTTATTCAGCTTTCATATGGTGTATAAATCTCAATTTTGAAAAATGTACCCTTATGACTGGTTTTGTGGTCCAGGGTCACATATGAGTCTGTGCTTTTGCTTCATTTTATTTTTAATAACAGTGGTGCTAAAACCCACTTAACACTGTAATGTGACTATGGTATTTTGGCAGGAAAAACTATGGTTACCGTGGTGAATTTTTCAGTTTTCTACCATGGTGAATCAATTACAGGAAAAGCACAAAAACACTTAGAGCATAAAATAAATAAATACCACAAAATATATACTCTTCCACACACAGGAATCATTGTACTCTGTTCTGATCTAAACATTTACCAGGTGGTGTCCAAAAACACTATGCATCCTCAAAGGTCAAACAAGAGGTCAACATCTACCACATGCATGACCTGCGTCTAAATACACAGCGAAATCTGCTGCATTGGTCTGAATCACGATGCGGAGCACATGAAGATCACTGCGCTCATTTCAACACCGTACATTTGACTGCACACAGATGCTGAATGTCCAAAACACATTTCATACACACAAACACGGACAAACATCACACGTGAATCACATTCAGCGAGATCCGTCCATTTTATCAGTAAACCATCTTTCTTGTTCTTCTGAACGTTTAACCGTTTCCGAGGACGGTTGTTGTGTTTCCTTGAGAGATCCTGACGTGTTGCTGGATTCAGACACACATCTTTATAAATCTTGCTAATCCAAAGGACCGTGAATCTGGAAGTGGGAACGAAATCCAGAAGAGAGCTGGAATAGGACAGGAATGCCACAGAAGGAACGTCACTCCGGAAAAACAAACACATTGAGCACAGATGCTGCATGTGTACAGCTCTCGCTCTTCCTTTCTTTTGCTTGCTTTTACTTTAGTTTATTCTTGAGCTTATTCCAGACTATCTACAGAGTTTTGGGAATCAGATTTAAGACTTGCATTAATAAAATGAACACCATACGTCCATATAGAACAAATCTATACAATCTGAAAATAAATCCTGTATCTCAGATTCTGGTGAATATCACAGGTGAAAATCACAGGTGAATAGGGTAAAATGTTAACTAATAGATATTAGATAGATATCACAGTACATTAAGACAATTGTGTTGTATTATAAAATGTCTGAAATAGTATGTTTAAATATGAAAATGAGGCATCTCATAAATATGTACTAATTTGCACACATTTCCAGAAAATACATATGAATATTGGATAAAGCCTTACGCAAAATTCTTGTTTGGTTTTGCTAACATATTAAAGGTTTTTATAGAGGGGATTTTGGATTTCTCTTTTAATCCCTCCATAAATCAAAAAATAATGTCAACAGACAGAAAAACTAAATTTTCACCACATTTTTAGGAACAAAATGTCATATAAATCAGTGTGAATGATATATGAACAAACCCTTCAGTAAAATCCTTCAGAATATAGAGAGGAATAAAACTGTAAGTTTTGGTGCATGTACGTGCTGCTGAAGTGGACAAAGAAACTCACAGCCTTTAAATATATGCATTTTCACCATGTTTTTAGATATAAGATGTTATATAAATCAGTGCGAATGATATATGAACAAACCCTTCAGTAAAATCCTTCAGAATATAGAAAGGAATAAAACTCTAAGTTTTGGTGCATGTACGTGCTGCTGAAGTGGACAAACAAACTCACAGCCTTTAAATATATGTATTTTCACCATGTTTTTAAGAATAAAATGTTGTAGAAATCAGTGTGAATGATATATGAACAAATCCCAGAATATAGAGAGGAATAAAACTCTAAGTTTTAGTGTATGTAAGTGCTGCTGAAGTGGAGACAAAACTTTTAAAGATATGCATTGGAATTGAAATCAACAGACACAAATAGATGTGAGTGCAATAAAACAAACACTTACATATGTATTTTGGATATTTTCTTTCCACTAACATGAAATAAGCAAAATAACCTAAAATCTCAAGCAAAATCAACAGGGTAACTGCAGCTCCATGTGTTTTTAAATAGTTTTTTTATAACATTGTATCAATACATATGAGAGATTGACCGATATTGGATGTTTTTCTATTAAATGTGCAGAGATTAGGGCTGCACGATTATGACAAAAATGGTTGATTATTCCCTTGAAATTGTAATTGCGATTATCACAATTTACATTGAATGATGTTTATATCATTGTTTGATGCAACTGCATGCTGTATTTTTATATGAAAATAAACAAGCTGAAAACACTCTAACTGAAAAACCTTTAATGCTTTTCTATAGTATTAAGCCTCAAATGTCAAATATACATCGGATTGGTTTCTTCTTTAAATTATATTAAAACAAGTAATAATAATAATAATAAGTTAAAATATGAATGGTATTATAATGTTACACTAAAACTAAAACTAAAACAATGGAAAACCTCTTAAGATAACATGTAGAAAGAAAAAAACATATCTTAATTGCCGCTTTGAACGATTACGTAATTGTGGCATCCATAATTGCAATTGCGATTAGAAATTCGATTAATTGTGCAGCCCTAGCAGCGATCACATTTATTTTTGTTTAATAATCACATTAGGTCATAAGGTCAATTCTTGTACTTCCGTCCCCAAATTTAGCACCTCTTACATATTGATAATTAAGACTTTTTATGACCTTAAATTGAACAAAACTGACTTTTTAAGACTTGGAAATAAACCATTTGTTTCATCTGTTTTCCTACTAATGTCTGCTTTTAAACATCACAGATCTGCCACTGGTTTCTCATGTTCCCTCATTAGTTTGTGTCTTTGTTTATCCACTGATATTTTAACGCTAATAATATCGTTTTTCTCTGATCTGTGACATTTAGCAGAGGCTGATTTCTCCCGCTGTTTGCGCGAGGATGCCTGAGTCACGCTGAAGTTTCTCTGCGGTTTTGACAGGCTATGAGGGTGTTTTCAGCACACGCATGACAGCCCCTCATTACACAGGAGAACACGCGCCCCGTGAATAAGTGGTTTTGTTATGGATAATAACTGGCTCATAATCATCAGCTAGTCAAAGACAAACCTGCTCTGACTCATCGACACCGACAGATTATGGATTATATTCAGAGTTTCCATTGCGCCGGAGTTTCTCGGGACCAGCTGCGTATCATCGCTGTCGTTAGTACATGTTATGCGAAATACAGACGTCATACGTTTTCCTCAGGAAAAACTGCTGAGAAGCACAAAAACAAGTTGCTATTTTGCTTGTTTGGGCCCGTAGCTCATTGTGCTAATAAATCGCGTTGACAAAATGAAGATTACGTTCAATCTATCACCACCGAGCCAAACTCAGCGTAAAAAAAACACACGACCAAAACAGTGGCACCTCTTTAGCTTAAACCACAAAAAAACATTGGTTTGCATTCAGAAGTGATCATTACAACACAAAGCACTGCGATTGAGAGCGTCTCGCTGCCAAACTGAGATCAAGCAGGTAGAATTAACGCAGAAACGGGCCGTTATCAGCAGAGCGAAAGGTGCCGCTCATAATCGTCTTTCTCGCACACGCAGCTTCTCGCAGCCAGATTCATCCGTGCCAGAGTTTTTAGGGGGGGCAGGGATGAGAGGAAGACAGAAAGAGAGACAAAGAGAGACGGAATAAAAAATGTGCTTAACCTTCTGAAACAGTTCATCAAAAAAGCGACATGCGATCGACAGCACGCGTCTCAGTACATGAACATCAGACAGATGCTCCGTACACAAACCACAGCGTCACACAACACACAAATTAAACGTACAACTTCAGATAGAAAGACAGAGCACAGAGATTGTCATGTTATACAGCCTGAAAAAAAAAACAGGTTTTGGGGGAAAAAATCCTCTTTATATGTCACAATATTTTACATTTGTTTCTTCATCAGATGTGCAAAATGTCACAATACATCGATTTATAATTCTGACAAACTATCTGCACTGCAATTTACAATCACTGCATAAATAAAAAGGAAACAACCAATGACAGAATCTATTAAATATTATGAAAAATAACTAATATGAAACACGATATATATGATGCAGGAAAAAATACCCTAATGTTCCAATTCAAATAAGAACATAAGTACTCTTAGTCTTTGTTCTTTACAGTATTTTAAAATAATTACATATCTGTCTACAGTACACATATATATATTCAGTGCATCATAGGGCTGTGCAATATTGAAGAAAAATGCGATAGGCGATACCTTGTTAAAAAATTCGATATTCGATAGCGATACGATATTGCTTAAAGCGTGTAAAATCAATTTAAATGAATATAAAGAATCACTGTAACTTCTGAAAGTGACCAGCAGTGTTTTAGCATTACTTAAAAAGTACTGTCACAAATCAGAAAATGTAATTTAACATCAATGTGAACTAACAAAATCATTGTATCATCGTAACTTTGCTTTCCACACACTTGAAGTACTTCTTCATATACCACAGCAAAAACTATAGTCTGAGAAATTTCAAACATGATTAAAGGCAAGTGAACAGTCAGTAAAAAAAAGAAAAAGAAAAAAGAAATACACAATTTACAAGCATAGATAAACCGTAGTATTCAGGTACAGAAATTTAATAATTAAGTGTAAAAATGTTCACTGTATGAATTACATTTAGATTAAGCTTTTTATAGCCGTTTTGTTGTTTTGTTAACATTACTGACATATTCAGCAGCAGTATTTATAGGCTGCTGTCCCTTTAAATCCGACTGCATGGATCCAGTATAATGATACACATCCGCGTATCTGCGTTTACGATAATGATCGTCGAGACGGGTACTATTGACATAATTCTGTGTGTATGTGTCTGTTCAAACATAAGGAGGAGATGCGAAAGACGAATCAACTCGGTCTGAAACGTGTCTCTGTGAGTGTGTGTGCACGCGCTTTGCAGGTGTGCGGCAGAACGGAAGAGATGCTGTGTGAGATGCGGCTTGTGCGCGCGCTTCAGGTGTGAGTCAGACAGCAAGATGAGACGGCAAAGAGTTGTTTTCTGCAACTTATTGCACTTAAGAACTCTTTTTAACGTCAAGCAATTCTCTGCTATATGCGTCAAACTAAAACTTTGACCTTTTGCAACGTTTTGATTTAAGTAGCCTATTATTAAAATGATAATGATATCGCACGCCATTGCGATATGCATATTGCGATATTTACATTTGCTATATTTCGATATATCGTGCAGCCCTAGTGCATCACCACATTTGTACTAACCAACACACTTTGAATTCATGTAGTCATAAATAAAACACAGTATCATATAAAGAGTGTAAAGGTCAATGGTCAACATCCATGATGGTTTCATTAAAAAACAAGATCGACATTAGCATTTAAATATTTGGGGTTTTTACAATTTTTTAAATATTTTTGGAAGAAGTCTCTTCTGCTCTCCAAGGCTGCATTTATTTGACCAAAAATACAGTAAAATCTGTAAAATTGTGAAATATTATTATCATTTAAAATAGCTGTTTTCTATGTGAATACAATGTAAAATGTAATTTATTCCTGAGATGAAAAGCTGTATTTTCAGCATCATTACTCCAGTCTTCAGTGTCACATGATCCTTCAGAAATCATTCTAATATGGCACTCAAAATATTATAATTTTTTCTTTGATGAATAGAAATTTATTTGAAATAGAAATCGTTTGCAACATTATAATTGTCTTTACTCTCACATTTGATCAATCCTTGCTGAATAAAAGTAATAATTTATTTTACAAAAAAGTCCTTCGCCTTAATCTCGGACACACATTAGGCCTGTATTTCCTCAAACAACCTCCACACCTAAAGCTAAACGACCCACAATCATTTCATAAAAACTATCCTCCATTTTACATCATCACATTCAGCCTGAAGAGACGCAAAACAAGCACACAAACACACCATTTCAGAGGTTTGAAGCACAAACACAGTTGCTGCAGCAGGAAAACTGTTAATGTCACTCGTTTGGGTTGTACAGGGGAAAAAAGACATCCGGATCTGTAGTTCGGATAACCGGAGGAAGAGACGGCGGCACTATTAGGCAGCTGAGGGCTGCTTATAATGAACAATAATTTGGAAATGATGTCTCTTGACAGGCAATTTCTTGGAGAAAATTAAGCTACACAATGTTTTGCTCTCCCCATCCCGATGCGGAAAACAAATATGGAACGGCTCCAGCGTGGCAGGGCTTCCTCGGGTTTTAATCCTGTTTGATGCGTGGTCCGTGCTCACGGGATGCTTCTCTCGCCTCGGGGAGACGCAGCGAGTCCGCCCTTCATCTCCGACCCTCCGCAGCACAACCTGCGGCCACAGAAAGCACATAAACCCGACCGCAGGCCCACCAAACCTAGCCGAGACCGCAACCGTGAGAGACGCGTTTGAAACGCAGCCAAAGCCACGGGCCGCACACACAACAACCGGCTTTATTCTATACAATGCATCGTAGAAATACTGCGAAAATTAGTCAAATATCCTGACTGACAGCACTAACAACACATTTGATGTGCAAAAATCAAATGCATACATATTAATGCTTTATGTTGAAATGAAGGGAAAATAATTAATTTCAAAATGCAAAAGAGCATAATATGAAATTAAATAAATTAATAAAAACATTTCATTCTGTATATGAGCTTTGCTTCTGATTGTATGTAAAGGTATATAAATTATGCAATGTAATTCTTACACTAATTACTAACAGCCAAACATCATAAAAAAACTGAAGAAATGTAATTAATAATCAAACTAGTTTCAGATGCACACAAAGTGACATTTTTCTTATAATCTTACTGTGCGAGAAGCTTTAAGAAACATAAAGCCGCATGTGACACTGACGTCTCTGAGAGCAGGTGCAAAAGCAGGACGGACTTCACATGTACTGCGAGAAAAAGAGAGATCTGTGTGAGCGTTTCTGTGCTTTTCTAACTGCTCATTGTCTCGGCTGTTTTCCAGTAACTAACAGTATCTGACAGTTAATCTAAATATTCCTGGAGTCGCAGTTATAGGGCTATGAGAGATGTCAGATATTAAATTAATATCTGTATCTTAAACAACACGTTACAGCAAGGATCATGAAAGAAAAAACACAGCTCAGGCCTGCATTGACAGGCCAATATTTCACACAAAAGAAAATGTTTTTGGAAATGACATTATAAATTAATATAAAATTATATATATATATATATATACAATTAGAATTATAAAAAAGTATTAACTAGAATAAATAAAATTAATCAAAAACAAAAGTACATCTCTCTCTTTCTCTTTCTCTATAGATATATAGAATCAAAAATAAAATATACACAAAAATATAGAAAAAAAGAATTAATCAAATAATATAATACAACCAAAAATTACAGTTTCAGTGTTAAAAATTTCAATATGATTAGAAAATATGTAACCGGCTTCACATTAAACTAACCAGTTTTGACAAGAAAAAAAAGAGTTTTTATAAACAAAGGAAATGTGACCTTTCTCTAGGTCAAATGTTACATAAAGTACAATCTTAAGAATGAAGGAAGTCCTACAAGATACTTTGCATCATGTTTACGGTTTATTTAGCTTTATTTTCTTGTACATAAGCTTTGCATATAGGACACTCACAAAAGCTATGTGCATAACCAGACTGGGTTATTTTTTAAGACGCTGTTTAGTGTTTACGTCTGATTCCAGCGGGCTGAAGGAGCTCCTGACACGCAGCACATTTCCGATGAGAAAAAGCCAAAACGCATTTAGCAGCTCATCGGCTTAAAATAGTTTCAGTGAGGTTTGACGAGAAAAAAAGACAAGGTAGCGTGTTTTGGAAGACGAGCCGGAGTGCTGCGGCGTCTCTGATAGAATTATGAAAGTGAAGCTGGCACACGGGCGACTCCGGAGAGCCCTGATTGGTCAAGGTCGAGGTTCGGGGGTTGGACGTGCCACTGTGTTCTCGTGCCAAGTTCATCTTTAAAGAAGCGCTCAAAGAGCTTTTCATGTCTCCAAGCCAAAACTTACACAAAAACCCTTTAACGCCACACACACTCTGCGGGTTCGAACGCGCGGGTTATTATCAGATCCGAAAGCGCTCGGAGTGGGAGTCCAAATGTTTTTCTGACAGAGTCTAAACAGACACCTTCTCTAACCCCAAAACTACATAATTAGACTTGTCATCACGTCCATTTGAGTTCAATGAGGCTGCGTGGAAACGCAAACCAAGGATAATTATTTAAAACAGGGGGAAGGGTTAAAAAAAGCCCGTTGCATGTGGGGGAGGCTGTATGGACATGAATCACTCGCACTAATACAACAGTTTCCATGACATCAGTGGGCACCAGGCCAGCGTGCCGACAAAGTCTGAAAGGTACAGAAGGAGAAGGCACGGATCCGCGGGGAGCCGGCGACAAAAACAACACACACACACATGCACGACGCTCTAAAACATTGTCCTCCTTCGCTCTTTATGCCACATCAAAAATTAATTTTACACATTGCTCCGTCAGCGTGACCCTGCTAGCGTCGAGATTTGGGTTCGTGGAAAACGGAGTGAAGCTGATGCGCTGTCGTTTCGCAGGACGCTATCGATAGTCAATCGAGGGGTATTCAAATTGACCGTGCCAGTGGGGGAGCCGTGCACTTGTTAGGTTCCTTTGAAAGCGCTTGATTGCATTCTAGACAGAGACCCCCATGCAAAACAGCCCTCATTAAACGCCCCCCGACCCGTACACGGATCAATATAATCACCAAACCCTAAAACATCACCGCGCACCTTCCGGGAGGCGCTTGGCAAATGCACATGAGTTTGTCGTGGCGTTCAGGGGTTGCGTCGCTTTGAATACATTTGGTAATTTGGCACGTTCTGCACGGCGAGAAATTAACCTCGGCCGCCGTTACAGTTTTGGCATTAGTTATAAAGTTGAACAATTATGTGCGAGCGGAAAAGTTGGAACTGGATTGGCGTGCATGTGACTGTGCAGCAGACACTGCAGATTTTTTGTTGGCTCGGTGACAGCGTTTGCAGTGCCAAAGCCCCGTGGCAAACGATCGAAGAGCTGCGGATCTTCAGATACTCTCGTATTGGTGCCTCTGTAAATCTCATAATCAACATCAGCGCCTGTTCTCTTTTGTCTCCTACTTCTCGCATCTTTCGTTGTAACACAAAGACGGCGCGTTTTTCTAGTTCCTCTTTGTTTCGCGAAGGATTTGTTGCGTGATTCCACAATATCTGACGCACAATGGGAACGCGTGCTGCGTACGGGGCTTGTTTTTGTCGAGTCTAAAAACCGAAACGATGTTCTCCATTGTATTTATACACGGAATAAAACACAAAACCAAAGCGGCAGTGGGGATTATTTATGCCGACAATAAAATACATCACAGATCACAAGACAATTTAGCCGAACAATGAACAAAGGAACGTTTCACTAAAGCTCGCCATCTTACTTTGTGCAAAAGAGCGCTTAGATGGTCTTAAAATTCACATCTGTACCGTATGAGGAAGACACACAGAATGGGATCCGTGCCAAATGGGAACGTTCGACGGGGCTTAGCCGGGAATGCCGATAACTCAACATTTGCATGGCTTTATGAGGGGAAAGCCGCTGTTTGCATTGCGGCGAGCGCACAGGTCGAGAGCTGTCGTTTGTACTGCGTACCTCTTTTTTGGAAAGAGCGCATGACTCACTGTCAGAACAATTACTGCCGTTAAACACTCGTGACAGAAGGCGAAGCGCAGTTCGACCGTGCTTTGATACGATAAGGCTCATCTCCTGCAAGAATCTCACAGCAAATGTCTGAAAACATTTACTTCTCCATCTGAATTAAAACGTCACCTCGTTTTTTATTTCTCTCCTCCAGAGCTCGAGGAACGGGGCATGTTTCTTGCCAAAGTGTGTTTAAGCAAACAGAAGTGAAATACTGTATTCTGGATGCCGTACAGAAGCGCTAACAGGCATTGGAAACGTTACATTAAATGTAATAAAAAGGCTTCAATAACCCCCAAAGGCTTCAGAGGAGTTATAAAAGGAAATCGCAGATTTAAATAAGCTCGTTTAATAGCCTTCAATAGACTTAAGCTAATAAAAACATTTCCTTTTGTATTCATTTTAGCCCCTGAGGTGATCTCACTGGAAAATAAAATAGAGTCCAGTTCAGAAACATATCCTGGTAATCACAGCATAAATTAATAATAAAAGCCTAAAAAGCATATAGTGAGAGAGCAATATATTCACTACTGATGATGCAGCTGAATTACAACACGCTGGATGACCCTTCTCAACTTTTCTGAAATTTTTGAAAACACTTCATGCAGCAGCCAATGCAGGTAAAATAGTCTAATTTCCGAATTTAATGTGAACTCAGATGTTTGATTAATTTAATGTGTGAAAATGTGGATATAACCCATAAAATCAAAATTAAGGACTGCGTTTTGTGGATATGAATTCATGTCTAGCTGTGATAAATAAATAAATATTAATAATAAAAGCAACTAACAAGTAATATAAGCAAATTAGAAAATATTAAAATAAATAAAAAACCAACAAATGTATGTATTAATGTATATGTATATATGCATTACATTTATGTATTAATATTATATCATTATATATATGTGTGTGTGTGTGTGTCTGTGTAAACAAACAAATTTAATGTATATACATTTATTTAAATTAATATTACATATTAAATATTAATACATAAATGTAATGCATATATATAGATTTTTTTGTTTATTTATATTAATATATTATATTATTTACTTATATAATACTTAACTTACATTTACTTAAATGTGATAACTTTTTCATTCTTTCATTCTTTTATCACAGCTAGACACTAAAATCCACAAATACAGTATATACATTCATGTAAGTGTGAAAGCGACTGTCAAGTAACTTCTCCTCGAGTATTAGACTGACTGAAGAAGCAGAACAAAGACAGAAGAAGAGAGGTGAACACACGTCAGAGAGACAGCGAGAGAGAGAGACAGACGGGACGGAGGTGTCTCTCTACCTGCACAGCTGCTGCAGCTGATGTTTGCTGCTGTCCAGAACCTGTTTGAGAAACACTCAAAACTCAAGGAGCAAATTCAGTTGAAAGCAATATGTGGAACAGCTCTGGAGGAGACGCACACACACACACACGCATGCAAAAACACATGCGCGCACATGCATACACACACACACATATACACACACACACATGCAAAAACACATGCGTGCACACATGCATACACACACACACACACACACATACACAAACACATGTGCACACACACACATACATGCATGCACACACGCACACACATGCACACACGCGCACACACACACACACACACACGCACACACACACACACACACAAACACATGTGCGCACGCACACACACAGACAGACATACACACACACACACACAAACACACGTGCGCACGCACACACACACATACACAAACACATGTGCACACACACACATATATGCGTGCACACACGCACACATGCACACACGTGCACACACACACACACACACACACACACAAACACCTCTCTGATCTGAATCGCTCGGACACACACACACACACACACACACACACACACACACACACACACACACACACACACACACACTTAATATTCAGACTGAGTCCTAATAAGCAACTATGAGAGGAAACTGCCAGAAATAAAACTGAGTGACAGACAGTGTGATCTGTTCACGTAACAAACTCCAAGACCTTTAATTAATCTATGTGCTATCTATATGCTATATTTATTCTTCCCATCAGTATATTTATTCAGGGAGAGATTCACTCACAAAACTGACTCTATTTTCTTTCTTAAACGTACCTGGCATTACTTGAAAAAACTTTATGAAGCTAATATGTGCATCTATTTGGTTAATATTATTTTTCTTGATAATTTTTCAGAGTTATTACATTCGGTTGAAAGATTATGAAGACATACGATTTATTCTTTAAAATAACATCACTGACGAATCATTCACAAGACCAGGAATATGAGTTAAGAGTCAAAGTGGAGAGTTTCTCATGTTTAGTAATAGAGTGAATGTTATAAACTGTGTGTGTGTGTGTGTGTAAGTGTGTGTGTGCGAGAGTGAGAGTGCGTGCATGCGTGTGTGAGAGAGAGAGAGAGTGTGTGTGCGTTTTTGTGACAAATGAGGACATAAATTTGTATAATGACAAAGGTATGACAGGTATTACAAGGAGAAGGTGGCTTTTCAGGACATTACCCCATGTCCCCACTTTTCAAAACGCTTATAAATCACACAGAATGGAGTGTATTGAAAATCTGAAATAGCACAAAGTCTCCTGTGAGGGGTAGGTTTAGGGCCCAGGGTCTCTAATGGTTCCTCTGCCTCCCCTGGTGGCAGTAATTATGGACCTGCGGTGGCTTTATGTGTGTGTGAGAGAGAGAGACGGGCAGAGCAGGTGACGTGTCTGTAACAGCTGGAGGAAGCGGCTACAGCTGCCGAGGAGTCTGGGAAACCTGCGCCATACTGCACTGAGAGTGAGATCAACACTGACCAATGAGCCGCCAGCTTCATCATGATGTCATCCTCATTATGAATCTAACAGCTCTGGTGCTGTCTGATTGGTTGATCCAATGTGAAACAGCTGCATCGTACTCATATTCTGTAGACCAACTATCAACACACTTTAACTAGATCTACTATACCTGATTATGCAACGATGCATATTGACCACAAACATGAGCTGGATAAAATCTCGTATCTGATTGGCTGGTTTTACGCAACTTCTATGAGTCAGTGTGTAGAGGTTAACAGGGTTATTATTGTTAGCCAAACCTAAAACTAAAAACATTTTCATTACTTGAAATAAAATAAACATTAACTGAAATAAAATTAAAAAACAAGGTGATATTTCTCAGTTTCCTTTAGTTTAAGTAGCTACTAAAATAACTCAAATTAAATAAACCAAAACTAAAACCGTTAAAGACAGATCTATTATGAGCTACAAAGTTATTAATCGATGGATTATGCTTTTGTTGAAGCTATTAGGTCATGTTATTTCAACATATTTAGTAAATAATCACATTTGACAGCAGAATTCCTGATGAAAAACTACATTAAAGAGGATTCTGCATAGAAATCAGCACCAATCAAAAATCACTAAACGAGCACCGCCCACTTAATTAAAGCACTGCGAATGATGTAATAGACTCAAATATACTGACATTTTTGTATACATGTGCATATTTTGCAATTAAGTAGTTTTTAAGTACATAATCAACATTTTTAATTTGTTTTGTGGTTCGTAATGCTTCATGGGATTGTAACTTTTTTGTCTGATTTTAAGAAACTTTTTAGCTTCAAATCAAAGTTTGTAATGCACTGCAAAAATGAATTTTCTAAGTTGTAAATAAAAACTGTTGGGAAATACTATTGCAGTTTTTCTACTTCACGTTTAATTCAGTGTGTTACTTGCCAATTCTTAGTAATTATTTGTTAAATTATTAACAAATTGCAAAAATTGTAATTTGTTTTTTTCAGTTTGTTGTGATGCAGCTCGATGGTTTCTTTAAAAAAAAAAAAAATTTTGTGAAAAATACTTCCAGATCCAATATCATTGAAAAACTTGGACTTTAATCATTTACACTGAAAATAAATTTGGTGTAAAAACCATTTTGACTCAGAAATTGCTAGTAAATTTCACAAATGATTACAAAGAAACGGCAAGTAAAACATTGAATTAAACGTGCAATTTTGAAGTCGAAAGACTGAAATAATATTTTCTTCTATCGACTTACATTGTATTTAGAGACACTTGATAGGATGCTTCACCCATCTTATCATTCAAAACCTGACTTTCGTTCTTCCGTGGAACATAAAAGATGTTCTGGAGATCTTTTGGAACCAAATAACTTTGGTTCATTTCCAAACTGTGCCACATTCCCAAACTTCCCTGAACTTCTGTTGGCTCTGGACATGCATGGCCTGCGGAGGAACATCTCTCAGCCCTATTCTTTCCCAGAACCCCCTCAGTCAAGCGTTCGGGCCGGCGGGGGGCAGATGGAGGGTCCCGGCGGGGGGCGGGATGGACACACACGTGCACGGTCTGGCACGGACCTCATCCAGGTGGAGAAGGGCTCGTTCGGTTGGGTTCAGAAGCTTTGGCAGCGGCTCTGATTAGAGTAATCACACAGAGCGCCGCGCGCGACACACACAGAATATAAAACACCTCTCATTCTCACACATCGCTCTTTCAGCTCAGAAGACTTCATGGAGATCTCAGTTACGTTTCATTGAAGACTCCACTTTGTTTTGCCTAAAAGACGCATGAACTCAGTTCGTGATGAATGATGCATCAGTGTCATCATTTATAATTTGTAACTGTTAATGCATTAACTAATAATATGTGACGCTGCAGCACAAAAGCAGTGTTGAGTCGCTGGGGGATATTTGTAGCAATAGCCACAAATACGTTGTATGGCTCAAAATTATTGATTTTTCTTTTATGCCAAAAATCATTAGGATATTAAGTAAAGTTCATGATCCATGAAGATATTTTGTAAATTTCCTACCGTAAATATACCAGAACTTAATTTTTGATTAGTAATATGCATTGCTAAGAACTTCATTTGAACAACTTTAAAGATGATTGTCTCAATATTTAGATTTCTTTGCACCCTCAGATTCCAGATTTTCAAATAGTTGCATCTCAGCCAAATATTGTCCTATCCTAACAAACCCTACATCAATGGAACGCTTATTTATCCAGCTTTCAGATGATGCATACATCTACATTTCTAAAAATGGACCCTTATGACTGGTTCTGTGATCCAGTTGTTACACTTGTTACAGTATTTATTCATCTTTGTTAACATTAGTTCATAAAAAATGCAACTATTTAATGTCTATTTAGTCATATTAACAGATAAAACGTTTGATTTTAGTAATTGTTAAAATTAACAACATTTAATTAATCGTAACTAAGATTAATAATGATTTAGAAGTAGTTTGTTTATGCACTGTAAGAATGATTTTTGTAATTCATTAATATTGTAGTCGTCTCGTTTTACAATATCACATTAAATAATAAATACTTTTGTAATATAATAATTAAATAACTTCTAGTTTTTAAGATAGAAATTTTGATTTGTATAATAATAATGTTGAAATTAACATGAACTAAGACGAATATATTTCATTGCTAGTTCATGCACTGTAAAAATTATTTTTCAAAGTTGTACATAAAACACATTATTGCAGTGCGTTTGGCAAGAAAATACTATTTTAGTTTTTCTACTTACTGTCCTTCTATTCTCACTCATTTCTTCCTTTAAATGCTCATGTTTTGGATTGAAAGTTCATCTCCTGTCAGCACGTCACACACCTGAGACGTGACTTCTGCGAGACATCTGGATAGTTGGGAAGCACGTGTGTGTGTGTGTGTGTGTGTGTGATTGTATTGCTGCGTGTCATGTTGACAGGCGTTCAAAGGTGTAAATCTCTGCAGAAACTCAACAACTCAACATCATACAGCTGTCCTCGACTCCACTGTTATTTATGTTTAAAGGAATGTTCAAGGATAAATCCAGCTTAAGCTTCACTGTGACATGCTGCTGATTAGCACTCAACATTATTTGTTTAAACAAATGAAAATCACCTTTACAGTAATGCACTTACAATTCATATATATATACAGTGGGTACGGAAAGTATTCAGACCCCCTTAAAATTTTCACTCTTTGTTATATTGCAGCCATTTGCTAAAATCATTTAAGTTAATTTTTTTTCCTCATTAATGTACACACAGCACCCCATATTGACAGAAAAACACAGAATTGTTGACATTTTTGCAGATTTATTAAAAAAGAAAAACTGAAATATCACATGGTCCTAAGTATTCAGACCCTTTGCTCTCCTGACTGCATCTCTGGAGCTCAGCCACAGTGATCTTTGGGTTCTTCTTTACCTCTCTCACCAAGGCTCTTCTCCCCCGATAGCTCAGTTTGGCCGGACGGCCAGCTCTAGGAAGGGTTCTGGTCGTCCCAAACGTCTTCCATTTAAGGATTATGGAGGCCACTGTGCTCTTAGGAACCTTAAGTGCAGCAGAAATTTTTTTGTAACCTTGGCCAGATCTGTGCCTTGCCACAATTCTGTCTCTGAGCTCTTCAGGCAGTTCCTTTGACCTCATGATTCTCATTTGCTCTGACATGCACTGTGAGCTGTAAGGTCTTATATAGACAGGTGTGTGGCTTTCCTAATCAAGTCCAATCAGTATAATCAAACACAGCTGGACTCAAATGAAGGTGTAGAACCATTTCTTCTGATCATCCTTGAGATGGTTCTACACCTTCATTTGAGTCCAGCTGTGTTTGATTATACTGATTGGACTTGATTAGGAAAGCCACACACCTGTCTATATAAGACCTTACAGCTCACAGTGCATGTCAGAGCAAATGAGAATCATGAGGTCAAAGGAACTGCCTGAAGAGCTCAGAGACAGAATTGTGGCAAGGCACAGATCTGGCCAAGGTTACAAAAAAA
>JADLZM010029013.1:116508-126963 GCA_018148995.1 Sinocyclocheilus maitianheensis
AGTAGATATTAAAAAAAACATATTATATAAATTGGAGTGTATATAGATAATATTCTGTCTATATACTATACTGTACTATACTATAATATTTATATAATAATATAATTATTTTAATAATATTTTTTTCTGTCCAGAAATGTTCATCATGAAACATCATGAAAACAAACACTACTACAACTAAAATACTACTAATAATAATAACAACTGTTATTATTAATTATTATTATTATTATCATCAATAATACACAATAATCAAAATTTAAGTTTCATTATTGGGCTGAGATGGGTTTAGGTTATATAAATAAAAGAGTATAACTAAAATAATAAATAGTTATTTAAAATCACTATATTATATAAAGTGGAGTATAAATCTAATATTCTGTCTATATAATATAATATAATATAATATAATCAGTTTTCTGTCCTAAAATAAATAAATAAATAATACTTTTATTATTATTATTATTATTATTATTATTATTTATTATTATTTTAATATGTCTATACAGTTTTTATACTTTTTATTTTTATTTTTGGTTATTTTAGTGCATTAAGTTAATATATTTTTATTTCGGTTAACATTTATTTCAAGTAATTCTGAATGCAAAACAATATAATAGAAATATAAATAGAAGCCAAGCAACATGTCCTGATAATTATCACTTGTTGCTAGAAGGTGATATTAAAATAAAAATGCATAAATAAATTAATGTTAGTAGGTATTTAAAAAAATTACATTATATTAATAATAATATACTGTCTATATAATATAATATAATATAATATAATCAGTTTTCTGTCCTAAAATAAATAAATAAATAATACTTTTATTATTATTATTATTATTATTATTATTATTTATTATTATTTTAATATGTCTATACAGTTTTTATACTTTTTATTTTTATTTTTGGTTATTTTAGTGCATTAAGTTAATATATTTTTATTTCGGTTAACATTTATTTCAAGTAATTCTTTTATGATTTTAGGTTTAGTTTATTTAACTATAATAACACTGAATCTCACAAACAAACAAACAAACAAATTTAAAAAAGCACAAAATTATAAAAAAATCATTAAGCAAAACTCAAAACTCAATGTTGCTAAATGCCTGTAAACGGTCCTAAAAGGATCCTAAATCTGATCTATAAGTATTGTGTTTTAGACAGGACTCTAGATGTGTGATTTTTCCTGCGTATCATCTTAGATCAGCTTTCTGAGACTCGGCTCGTCTCTTCAGACGGATCAGTCAGTGTCTGTCGTATCGACACCTCTGAAGCCTTGACTCAGACCACACACTAAATGAAACACCTGAAAGGCTGATATAATTAAAGGGGATGAGAAAATGTGTATTAAACAAATCAAGGGCACAGAATATAATGAGCCTCACACCTCCGCTCAGCACCAGGGGCTTGTGGGTAAAAACAGCCGCTGAACAGCTGGAGAAAGATAATGAGACGCAGAAAGCAACCTACTTCCTGTTTGACTACGTTACACAACGCACACGTTTCTGTGAAAAGGAGACGTTTAACAGGGTTTCAAGGTCGAAACACTTGAACACACGTCTTGACATCCCGAAACGCCCTCGTTTTACCACGGCGAGGGGCGGCGCGCGGGGGGGGGGGTGGGTCAAAGGTCGCGGCCCTTCTCTTGTCCAGTCGGCGCGGGTTAATGCGACGGCAGAAGGGTCATGGTTCAAAAGAGCCACGTGTCCATCCGCCGTGGCAGAGCTGCTGCTGCCATCTTGGCTCAAAGCTGCCACCGGTCGCACGCGCTCAGAGCAGACTCATGATTAACACCAATGTGAACTGTGAAAAAGATGGAGATTTAGAGTAATGAATGCAGATATAATATTCACACACAAACTGCAGATGGGAGCAGCACAAACACACAAACATTCAGATCGGCTGCCTCGAAACATCCACAATCAACTCAGAACTACACAAGAACTGAAGTAAATATAAATCTATCTATCTATCTATCTATCTATCTATCTATCTATCCATCTATCTATCCATCCATCTATCTATCTATCTATCCAACCGTCTATCTATCTATCTATCTATCTATCTATCTGTCTGTCTGTCTGTCTATCTATCTATCTATCTATCTATCTATCTATCTATCTGTCTATCTATCTATCTGTCTGTCTGTCTGTCTATCTATCTATCTATCTATCTGTCTATCTATCTATCTATCTGACTGATATTATCTATCTGAGATATCACAGTGAGCAAAACAGCATTAATATTTTCCCCACAAACACACATTCTAGATTTCAGTGCACATGAAAACATGACCGGTGTCCAAATCAGGATTAGGAATCTTAGCGGATCTCTGTCAGGGATTGGTGTGACGTCCGTGTGATGAATGACAGTAATATTTCTCTCAGCTGTGAGCGGGACGGATCGGCACAGAGGGCAGAGACACACTGGCAATGCCCAGGGGGCACCGCCGCATCTCACCACGTCTTCCTGCATGTGTCGCTTTCTCTCTAACTCTCCGTTTGTCTCTCATGTCAATATTCTATAAGCTACACCAGCAGGCCGGAGCTGCGGCCACATCACTGCATCACAGATTCAGACAGAAAGAGTTCCTTTATACAAAATCTACTTTCTAAGTTTAGAAAAAAATGAAATAAAATGAAAATAAACAACTAAAACTATTGAAAACACACAAAGCCTGATTTGTATTGATGCAGTAATATAATATAGTAATATTACAAACATAATAATTATATCTGCAACACACAAAAAATTAGAAGTATTAACAGTGAATTTTGTTTTTATGACATGGCATCATCGACTATTTTTTTAAATGTACAATATACTTATATCTTCTTATTTATTTTAAATATTTAAATATGGATTTCTAATAATTAAAATTATTATTTGCTAACAATGTCATTTATATCATTTAAATATGTATTTCTAATAATTAAAATTATAATTTGCAAACAATGTTAAATCATATTTACAATATTTTGAAATTCATCTCTAATAATTAAAATTACAACGTGCAAATAACTGCAACAAATCCGACACGTTTTAAACAGAATACTGTATGCTGACGGCGGCTCGATGTGTTTTTTTCAGTGCAAAACAAGCACACAATCACTAAAACACACACACACAAAAACCGCGAGCTGATGTGTGTTGCGTGAGGATTTAGTGTACGTAGTGAGTGTACGGTTTTTTGTTTGTATGTGAGTGTGTGTGTGTGTGTGATGCCAGGCATGAGAGATGTTGTGTGGCATCTGTGCCAGTTTGGCCGTGGCAGACGTTACGCACAGAACAAAAGAGCTTTGGATGTGAGCAGGCGGCTCGGCCCATTTCACTGCAACCGAACGCGGCGTTTTATATCATGCAGTTCACTGTATCAATCTATAAACAAAGAGAGAAACTTAAATCTCAATAAAAAAAGCTAATAGTAATTTTTAACACTGTAAAAAAAAACATATATATATATAGTGTCACCTTATCAAGATGAATTTAGCAAACCCAGAAGAAAAGCAAGCGTCTGACGCCGTGCTGAGCTCAGAGAAATGTGAGTCTGGAATAAACTTTTGCGCTTTTTATCTGTGTTTATTCAAGGGCCAACACTGTGCAAATGCTTATTTTATTCTTTTGTCATTCAAATGAAGCACTAAATTAAATACAGACACATAAACACTCGAGTGGCTTAAAAACCCCGAACGCCAGGACTGCAGATTTGAGCTCAAACAAATCCGCCACTGTCCCAAACCCCACGCCGTCCAAAACCCGCTTTTCTACGGCCCCGTGGAGGCGGTCCGAGAGAGAGAGAGAGACAGACAGCATAGGTGAAGGTCTCTGAATGTCTCTCGGCGGGTTAACTCGTGTCCTGCAGGATTTGCCGTGACTCTTTCTTTCAGGAGCGGGATAAGATCCTGACACAGCGCGTCTCTTTTTCTTTAGCCGGCAGGATTAGTGGAAACACTCCCCTCACGACAGGATGCAAATAACCTTTCACTTCAAAAAGCACACGGAGAGGCCAACTTTTCCGCGTCTGTTACCTCGGAGCGCACGCGGCGGCTTTAGGCTCCACGAAAGTGCGATGAATGGAAAATGCCGACACTAGTGCACTTGAATTTCCCGCAATTCTATTGTGCTGAAAGCACTGATTCAACACATTCAGATTGTTCCTAAGTGCTGCATGTGCCTAAACTTTTGCCACAGATTTTTTTATTTTTTAACGGCAAGAAAATTTGTGGTTTGAATTAAGAATAACACACAAGTTAAAAAAAAAAACATTTTATTATTTATGTTTTTAAAATAACATCTATGTTCAGAGTGGAATGCAAACATAATACACAGTACACACTGCAGCAGCTTTACAGTACATGCTGTGTGTAACAACAATCCTTTCAAACAGTGTTTTCAACTGTAGAATGCAATAGAATGCTAAATTCATTTTAAATGGTAGAATACAGAGGAATGTTACATTGTTTCAAACTGAGGAATATAGTAGAATGCTACATTGTTTCAAACGGTAGAATCCAGTAGAAAGCTACATTGAATGTTACATTGTTTTAAATTGTGGAATATAATAGAACGCTACACTTTATTAAATTGCAGAATTCAACAGAATGCTACATTGTTTCAAACTGTAGAATCCAGTAGAATGCTACATCGTTTTAAAGAATTTAGAATGCAATTTTTTTTTTAATTGTAGAATACAGTGGAATTTTACATTGTTTTAAACGGAGGAATATAGTAGAATGCTACATTGAATCTACATGGTTTTAAACTGCAGAACATAATAGAATTCTACACGGTTTTAAACTGCAGAGCATAATAGAATTCTACATGGTTTTAAACTGCAGAACATAATAGAATTCTACACTGTTTTAAACGGCAGAACATAATAGAATTCTGCACGGTTTTAAACTGTAGAACACAATAGAATTCTGCACTGTTTTAAACTGTAGAACATAATAGAATTCTACACGGTTTTAAACTGCAGAACATAATAGAATTCTACACTGTTTTAAACGGCAGAACATAATAGAATTCTACATGGTTTTAAACTGCAGAGCATAATAGAATTCTACATGGTTTTAAACGGCAGAACATAATAGAATTCTACACTGTTTTAAACGGCAGAACATAATAGAATTCTACATGGTTTTAAACGGCAGAACATAATAGAATTCTACATGGTTTTAAACGGCAGAACATAAGACAATTCTACACTGTTTTAAACTGCAGGACATAACAGAATTCTACATTGTTTTAAACTGCAGAACATAATAGAATTCTACACGGTTTTAAACTGTAGAATGCTACATTGTTTCAAAATATAGAAATCAACAGAATGCTACATTATTGTCACATGACCTAAGAAATAAATATGGTAATTTAGAATTTTTAATCTAATTTTGTACAAATCACAAAAATTGCTTGGCTTATTCCTCACACTGGAAATGGAAGGTCCAGATGAGAGCATTGCATTGTGGGAAACCGTCTCTCATGTAGTGCGCTCTGGTTAGAATTTGGCAAATGTTATCTGTTTTTTTTGTGTGCATACTTTAAATTCACATACATACTGCAGAATTGGTACGATTAGTGTGCTGTTCAGAATATGGCAATTATTTGAGACAAAATCCCGGTGTAACATTTCACCTTTTGCCTCACCACATCCATTTAACCTGGTTAAGAAAATCAAAGAAAGAAAAACGAGTTTGTTTCTTTCATCAGAAGTCAAACGGAGCCGGAGGACGAGATCGGTATGTCAGTCTGTCATATCCCACGGTTGAGATTAACACACTTCCCTCTCTCTCTCTCTCTCTCTCTCTCTCTCTCTCTCTCTCTCTCTCTCTCTCTCTCTCTCACTCACCGGGATCTTTTCATTTACCGCTTATTGTTTCATGTTTTACTCGTTTATGCTGCTTTTCTGTGTTTTTAAAGCACGAGATTAACAAAAATGTGACAAATTCAGGTCACAACCCTCCTGAAGGTAACGAACGCCATTGGTCTGATTCATGTGAACGTGTGTGTGTGTGTGTGTGTGTGTGTGCTGCTCATTCTGCAGTATGCATGTGATTATTGTATGCATGCAAATCTATAGCGTGCAGCATATGACAGTATCCCACAATGCAATGCACTCAGCCTCCCATTTCTAGAGTGAATATGTAAAATCAATCGTGGTTTTATCAAAATCTCCTTCCACACAAATTGCTTGAATAAACTACAAAAATATAGAAAACTGAAATATAGTTTTGTTTTTGTTAATTTATAAAGCAGCATTTTGTCCTGTTGTACTGTAGAATTCGGTAGAATGCTACATTGTTTCAAAATGTAGAATACATTAGAATGCTACAACATACATCAACGCTCGTGCGTCTGAATTAAACATGAAACATTAATGAAGTCATGTGACATCATGCATACTACATACATGCAGTACACAGTATAATATTTTTGAGAAGCTCTAATCAGATGCATTGTGGGTTATGCAGCTGAATTCCTCTTTAAAGGTGGTTTTCCATCATTTCTTGTGCGTTAACTCAAGGACACACAACTGCACGACATTGCTACGTGTCTCCAGCAGCCGTCAAACACCCCAGCGACACACACACACACACACACACGTGTGTTTCCAGCATGCAGCGTAACAGAGCGCAGCAGCGACGCGGCTCAGCGGATGGACGGACAGGTGCGTCTGCGGATTCCCAAATGCACGACGACATTCCCAGCACCCCGTCTCCTGCTCTCTTTAAACACACATCAGGCCGGATGGGATCGGCGCGTTCAGTCTGTAAAGGGTTAAGCATTCGGTGCCAGCATCTCATTTGCATATGGTGCTTTCAGTTTTTTCTCGCCCCCAAAAAGTTGGCAGCACTCCTCGTTTTCCATAATGCCAGCATTTGGGAATTGTGCGTGGAATGAAGCCGATCCAATCTCCTGCCTGCGACATGCATTTTCATTAATTACAGCCTTGTCAGCAAAAGCATTATCGAAGCTGAATATGAAAATGCTAATGAGCGCTCATTTACATATTTTTCTTTGTTGGAATGTCATTAATTATTACGTTTTATGATGATGAATGCAGCTGTCGATGTTCTCCGAAGCATAATTAGCTATCAGAATGCACAGATATGATCAGCAACTGTGAGTCTGAAACTTTTTCCTTACGATACAGAGTTTTTGCGTTCGATCCCGGAACGGTTGACGTCAGATGACACGAGAGCCTTGCGAAAAATAACCCGTAAAAAACAAAAAAAAAAAAAACCCAGCTTAATTAATGCAGTCCTTAATTACTACAGCATGATGTCAGCGGCTTTAATTAAGAATTGGCTTGGTTACAGAAACTCCTGGCTGTAATAAAAGTCATTATGGAGCCGAGCTCCAAAACCCTTCAGTGAGATGTGCGCTGCTCATTAACACACACACACACACACACACACACACACACACACACACACACACGTGTGCAGACCGTCGCTCGCAACGCATGCAGCAACTTGTCTCCAAGGATACGGTTTAAAATCGCATCCTACTTTTCATTTGTTCACACTTTTTTAATAACAACCCAACCTCACCGCTGCGTCTTTCTTTTCCGGTCGGGAAAACGGCAGAATCCAGTTCATGTGGCTCAGCCGCTGGGATCAGTGTTTATCAGTAAAAAAGAAAAACAAGGCGCGGCAGATGGGGCTATTACACATGACCAAACCGATCCATCAGGACTGAAGGGCCCAGGTGCAGCCCAGCCGCGCAACAACGCGTCATTTCACAGTCTGTCACACACACACACACACACACACAGTCCTACATGAGCGACCCGGCCCTGCTCCCGCGAGGGCTCATCTGCACTGTACGCACACACACACACACGCAGGCTTGTGCACACACACACACACACACACACACACACACACCGATGCATGGTCCTACATGAACGGCCTGGCCCTGCTCCCGCGAGGGCTCATCTGTAGTTCTTGCCTGACTGAGCTTGACCTGATGTCTTCATCAAACACACACACACTTAGACACATACACACACATACCGTGGTAATCACTCTTGCTACCATTACTTTACCATGGTACTTTTTTGCAAGCAACAGATCGTTGATGAGAAGAAAAATGTGAATCTTAAATAAAATTTGGACTATGACAACATTTTTTATTAAATTAATTAAACTGAAATGAACAAATATCTAATAAAAAATTACATAATAATAAAAAAAAAAAAATCAAATCAAATATAAAATTGTGAAATAAAAAAAAGACCATAATAAAAATTTAAATTAAGTTAATTTAACTGATATTATCAAATCTAAGCAGCCAGAATATCTAATAAAAATATTAAAATAAAATTGGATAAAAAAATAAAGCTTACATTTAAATGAAACTAAAAATTAAATAAATTAAACTGAAATGAAATGAACAAATCTAAGCAGTCAGGTTGTCCAGTAAAAATATTTGTAAAATATTTCAAATGAAATCAAATACAATATAAAACTGTGAATTTTAAATAAAATATGTACTATAATAAACATTACAATTATATTTATTTAATTGAAATGAACAAATCTGAGCAGTCAGGATATCTAAAAATATTAAAATTAAATCAAATGAAATATAAACACTCCTAGCACTCAATGTGAGATCATTAACATCATAATATTAGTAATAATCATAGTCTGTTTTACTCTAGTCTCTGATTAACCAGTTAGCGACTGGTCAAAGTTTGGGGGCGTGTCCTAAAGCAGTGGGCCAATCAGATGCTCTCCCTCAGGAATATCAGGATTGCTCCAGAATTCCTGCTACTTCCCAGAAACCAGATGTCCATAAAACGTGCCATTTATAGTCCCTTCAAACAAACAACTGCATCTGGAAAAACTAAACGCCACTACTGTGGTCTGAAGAGCGATTTTACACTCACTAACACCAATTTATGCAGTTTAGATTTCTGATAACTTTACAAACACATCCCCTGTGGAAGTCTACCATGGTGTGAATATAATTTCCTATACATACACATATAATGCTGAATTTTGGACTATGAAATCTGGACTACAACAAAAATTTTAATTAAAGTAATTAAACAGAAATTAACAAATCTGAGCAGCTAGGATATATAATAAAATATTTTTTAAATAATTTAATTAAATCTGAATAATAAATTTAAATATGAACACTCCCAGCACTCATTTTAATATAATTAACATAACCATATTAATAATAATAGTCTGTTTTTCTTTAAACTGTTTAGCAACTGGTCAAAGTTTATGGTGTGACTATAATTTCCTCCAAAATATGAATTTACTATGCTTTTCCTATAATATGGATCCAAGGTCTGGGCCTATATGGAATAACCACAATTTATATGTAATGATTTAATCCTATAACTCTGTGATGATTTTGATGCACTTGTATTTGTCCAGTTTTTCCTGCTGCATTTACTTGCTTTTACTGTATTTATTTATTTGGAATGAATTTAGCTACTGGGTCAAAAAGAAGCATTCTCTAATAATAATAATTAAATATATAGTTTTAAAAATCACAATTTTAAGCCATTTCAGAAAGAGAACGAAAATGACTGCTTAAAGAAAAATAAAACTATTAAACCAATGTCAAAAAGATAAAAAACTTTTAATCACTTTATCATGCAGTCCTAATGGTTACCATGGTAAATGTTCATGAGTGATGACCTGAGCTGTGTTTGTGGCATCTGTTGTGAATGGATCTCTTTAGATTTGAGCGTATGGTTAATTTACACCTGAATGTCTTTATAGATTGGCTGTGTGGGGCGACGGATCCACCGATGCAGGTGATCGCCGTGTGGAGGTCCGACTCCAGCCGCTTGAGTGATGGGATGTGTTAATGAGATCAGAGGAGGTGAGGAGGAGCAGGAGCGAGATCAGAGGTGACGAGAGGGTCGCAGGACTTCAGGACCCCCCCAACCATCACTGACCATCTGTGTTTGTGTGTGTGTGTGTGTGTGTGTGTGTGTGTGAGAGAGAGAGAGAGAGAGAGCAACAACTACTGGATCATTTGCTGAAGTCTGGATTAGATGTTGTGAAAAATGAATTAGCATTTAATGCCTGCTTTTAAATCACACACATTAACCGGCCATGTCAACTACTGGACATTTCCTGTCAGTATACTACTAAATAAGAAACTGAAGATTATTTTAGGATCAAACAAACAGCTTTATTTTACGGTCAAAGCAAGGGAAACATGAAACAATTCAGCACAGATGCTTTTTGAACACCTTTCTGCAGATGATAAATTTTACAGCCTAATGTCAGGAGAACATTTGCTGTTTTTTTAGTAAATAAACAGATTTAAAGCAACCGTTCTCTAAAAATTTAAATTATGCCATCATTCTTTCACCTTCATGTTCTTCCAAACCTGTATTTCTTTCTTCTGTAGAATGTCAAAGAAGACATTTTGAGAAATGTTGCAGTGTTTTTGCCAATACAAGTCAATG
>JADLZM010029013.1:129083-136583 GCA_018148995.1 Sinocyclocheilus maitianheensis
ACACACACACACACACACGCACACTCACACGCACACACACACACACAAATGTGCCGCCCGGCCCTCCAACGCCGACAAACATCCTAAAAGTGAGTCGCTATTCCGCTGTGATTAGTCCTTATTAAACACTTCATTGTTATATTACAGACTTCAGCCAATGTTTTGATTATGTCCATTAACACACACACACACACACACACACACTCAGCATGCATGTCTGCAAGTGTATCGTGACTCACAGGCCATTTCCAAATGAATGGATGTGTTTGCAAGAGACCAACAATGCTCCACATCACACACATGTAAAGTGCACCGGATACAGCACTTACAATGAGGATGATGAGCCACGAAGACGTGTGAGAAAAAGTGAGAAAAAGTTGAGAAAATTCAGCTCTGCTGAAACGAGAACTGGTTCAAACTGAAAGTTAATTCAACATGAGTTTCCTCCGAAATTTACTATGGATTTTTTAGTTTATAAGTAAAGTAAGATCTGCGATAATTACTTGCAACTTGTATTTGTGCAAAGACAATACTTTTGACATTTTCCACCCCAGAACAGACTGCAAATAAATCACTTAATAATTAATACATTTAAATAAAGAACATTTCAATTAATAAATAAATAGTATATATAGATATATATATATTAGGCTTGCTGCGATAGACAGTGTTTTTGGTTATACCGGTGTTAAGCCGCAACACCGGTTACGTCATTTGCCCACCGCGGCACAGCCCCCCACCGACGTTTAGATTTTTTAATAGTAACAAAAATCATTTGGCCTAGTTCAGTTAGAGGACAAACCCTTTTGAAAACTAAACGCTCAATGCAGCGTGCCGAACCGTGCGCGAACGACAGTGCACCACGGAGCAGGAGTCAGATTTGATTTATCACGTGAGGAGAGTGAGTCGAGCTGACGGACACGAGTGAGCCGAGAAAGACAAGACGAAGGCAGAAGATTGTTTAGAAAGGAAATGCAAAGGCGCTTGTTTGGCAATATTTTAGATTTTGAAAAACCTATTGACTGGAAGTTTTTTGAAACATTCGTTTCTTATTTATTTGGTTCCACAGTGTTTGCTGATTACTTTATTTAAACTTTGTGTATTTTATTTATTTTATTTTACATCAAGGTGTATATGCCGTGCCTCCAAGCTTTCATATATTATTATTTATTAATACGTATATATTATTATCTATATTTTTAGCATTAACATATTACTTTTTTAATTAACATATTATTATTAATATATCCAAATATTATTATTGGGAAGTCGTGGCCTAATGGTTAGAGAGGCGGACTCATAACCCAAGGTTGTGGGTTCGAGTCTCGTACCGGCAGGGATTGTAGGTGGGGGGAGTGAATGTACAGCTCTCTCTTCCACCTTCAATACCACGACTGAGGTGCCCTTGAGCAAGGCACTGAACCCCCAACTGCTCCCCGGGCGCCGCAGCATAAATGGCTGCCCACTGCTCTGGGTGTGTGTTCACGGTGTGTGTGTGCACTTTGGATGGGATAAATGCAGAGCACTAATTCTGAGTATGGGTCACCATACTTGGCCACATGTCACTTCACTAAAGCTTATTATTTCGCTCTTTTATACTGTGTGTAATTTAAGCTATAGAACAAAACAAACATCATAATGTTCACACCACACTTTAATTTGACTACTTGTAAATCCAAAATTGCCATTATAAAAACTCATAGGAAAATCATAATGCTAATTCTCGTCTGTGTTTTGGACAACAACCTGAACAGCTCTATTTTTCCCTCTTGATTTCACACTGTGGAGCCGGAGGCGTATTTCAGACACAGGAAGTGATGTCACCGTCTGCGCAGAGCTCCACAGGAAGGACAAACCCAGAACAAGCAACCGTCCGAGAGTCTGAAACTAAAGCGTAACACCCACAAATATTCAGAGATAAGCTTTGCTTCGTTGTGCAATTTCTACCAGATCTCATTCAAATCTATTTATAATTTGTGATTTTGTGACTCTTAGTTCACGTCTATTAGTTGTGAGCTCGTTTGTGTGCAAGTGTACTACTAAAAGCTGACAAAACAACAGAAAAACTGAAAAACATTCAGCCTCTCTCTTCCAAGTAAAAACCGAAACAAAAATACTGATGACATCATCGTGCACTCAAGACTCGTATGCAAATGTCGTCCAATCAAATGCTCTCTAGAATGCGAATGCCCCTCCCACTGATATCACCTGATGCTGGCAAGCAATAGATTCAATCATGATTCATGGCTCTGCTGTAAACTAAATGCTAAAGGATATTTTTAAAAAAAGGAGCACTTCCTGTTTCTACAGGAAATACTGTATAAACACAGGAAAGGAAACTACACAGAAAAAGCCATTTTCAATGGGAATTTAAAAAAAAATCCCTGCTGTAATACAACAAAATAACCTCACAATGTGCAAATATTATTATATGCTAATAAGTTTTGGCCTTAAAGTCTTTGTTTATGGAAGAGAATGACAGAAAGAGAGAGAGGCAAACATCCTCATATTACAGTTTTCATGCTTTAAGTCAAGCTTAATTAGTCTGAGGCCGATTATCTGAATCACTGACCATTTGCTCACTGGATGAGACAGAGATGGCCAGCGGCACAGCACAGCATTCTGGGTAAATGAGCATCAGCACTGCGCACACACACACTCAGAGACGTGTGACAGAAACACACAATCCTTTCCAGACGTTTCTGATTACTGAACATGCATCCCAGCACGACTGATTCAATCTGATTCCCTAATGAATCGTTCAGATGAACCAGTTCGACCGAATCATCTAAAGAACAGTTCGCTCACGATGCAAGCCGAAGAAACATCATAAAGCCGAACGATCACGTTTCCCATCATGCTCGGCTCTTACCTGCTAATCTGGAGTTGGTGTACGGTGGAGAGATGCTGTCATGTGACCCCAGCTCCCGACTGGCCATGTGACCGTACTGAGAGCCGTCAGCGTAATTCTGCAGGGGTCAAAGGTTAAAGGTCAAACCTAGCCAAATTTATAAACGACAATATATAAATCATAAATATTATATTATAGCTAAAAACACACATAAATACTGATGTGTTTAATGGCATATACAGTATTATAATACGCCTGTACTGTTCGTGGTTCAAAAACATCATATATCTTTTGTATAACCTTCTAAAGAAGACACATAGTTATTAAATAAGATAAATATCATTATATCATGAATTAAAATGGCAAATTTATAAATGACAATACATGAATGAATGATAGAAATGATCAAATAAACAATAATGCATTAATTCTAAATATTATATTATATTATCTAAAAGAATACACAGAAATATTGATGCATTTAATGGCAAAAACTATAAAGAGAATCCATGTATTTTAAAGAGGGAAAATATCAAATCAAAATTTGCCCTATTTACACATTTAATATACAGACATATACATGGTAAAATAATATAAATGATCAAATAAATGATAATACATACATTATAAATAAAAAAAATTATAAAATAATAATAATAAAATAGAATAAAATAAAATAGAATATAAAATAAAATATTGAGGAGCTTAAGGGTACAAATGATAAAGAGAGTGAAAATGCATGTATTTTAAAGAAGAAAAATATAAAATCAAAATTGGCCCTATTTACAATTAAAGGGTTAGTTCACCCAAAAATGAAAATTAGGCTGTGTTTCACTCACCCCTGATGCATCCTAGGTGTACATGACTTTCTTCTTTCAGACGAATCCAGTCGGAGTTATATTAATAATTGTCTTTGATCTTTCAAGCTGTTTAATGCCACTCAGCGGGTGTTGCATGCTTCAGTCCAAAAGAAGTGAAATAAAAAGTGCCCATCTATAAAAAAAGTGTCTCACACGGCTCCGGGGGGTGAACAAAGGCCTCCTATAGCAAATCGATGCGTTTTTGTAAGAAAAATATCCATATTCAAAACGTAATAATCACTTTAATCTAGCTTGCACACTGGAAGCAGTTTCCGGGGGAATGACGTATGAGTTCAGCGCTGCACATGCGCCGCTCAGAAGTGACGAATGCGGAAACGCAGTGGAGAGATCAAAACAAAACAACGGTCACTTATTAGAAGTACAAAACGAGGATTTGTAAAGAAGAATGTGGGAGGATTTCGATATAAGCCAAGAGGAGACTGGTTTTCCTTTGCTAAAGTAAGGAAACTTTGCTTTCTTTGCTCCTGGTAACAAACGTTGGTTTTCACGAGACTCACCGGCGCATGCGCAGTGCTGAACTCATACGTCATGCTCCCGGAACTGCTTCTGTGTACAACTGTTGGCGCAAGCTACATTAAAGTGATTATTACATTTTGAATATGGATATTATTCTTACAAAAACGCATCGATTTGCTATAGGAGGCATTTGTTCACCCCCCGGAGCCGTTTGAGACATTTTTTATGGATGGGCACTTTTTATTTAACTTCTTTTGGACTGAAGCACTGCAACACCCGCTGACTGCAATGATAGAGTTTGGAAGAGCCAGGACAATTATTAATATAACTCCGACTGGATTCGAAAGTCATATACACCTAGGATGCCTCGGGGGTGAGTGAAACACAGCCTAATTTTCTTTTTTGGGTGAACTAACCCTTTACTACGCATTATTGGTCTTATTGTGCAAAACCCAAAAACTTGTTTCACCACTGAAACTACTTTAGTTTCCGCCTGACATAACAAATAAAAATGTACTTTTTCCTTCTTTCTCTCCAAACACCTGCCTCTATATCAGTATGCAAAGTTTACAGATAAAATGATGGATAAAATCCTGCCTTACATTTTTCCTTTCCAAATATTCAAATTCAATCATAAATAATTAAATAAACCTGGCATAAATCAAAGGCGTTGACAGGTCATGTACTCAAGAATTAATGTCAGTGTCATGTTTGGCTTTCAAGCTAAATTACAGTTAAAAATCTACAGCGTGTCACGACACCTACAACCTTTGACTGTCATTAATTTGCATTCGGCGGACGCGTGTGAAAGTGCTCCGTAAGCATGTCCTTGATTCCCCTCCGCAGACCTGATCGCTGATTCTGCTGATGCCAGATGCTTCCAGATCTCAAGACCCTATCAGAGCCACCTTTGACCTCTCAGACATTGCCGTCAAATCCAAGATCTCATTAATGTCAAAATAACGTGCAAAAGTGCAACATGTAATGCAGCGACTGCCTCTAAAGAACAAGATGCAGCAGATGCAAAGGCTACACAGATAAAACAATCCCACAATGCATTGCGACTAATTCAACATGCAAAAATGTTCATCCAGTGTGGAGGACGAGAAACATTATGAGTATTAAAATGCTGATAACGTCAATAAAAAACAATATTATTTATAACTATTTGTGCACTGTATGCCTGTATTTGTATATAATTAGAGGTAAGGCATCAATAATTCAGCAACACATTAATGTCAACCATCAATTGTGTTTATATTCTATTCTATATTATATCTAAAATATAAATAAATATTGATACGTTTAATGGGAAAAGAGAAAAATATACAATCAGAATTGGCTCTCATTTAAAAAATGCATATATATATTTTCAACAATTCAATAAAAATATGCATATATAGTTTTAATAAAAAATGACAATAAATGTATATTACATTAATTAATTAATTTCAGTTTTATCTAAAACGACATACAGTATAAATGAGAAATGCAATAAATTATAAAAAAAATATATATATATAAATACTAAAATAAATAATCTTACATAAATGATAAATACTACATTATATCTCAAACATAAATAAATACTGATATGCTTACAACCAATAAAGTGAAACTCGAGAAAAATATTTAAAAAAATCAGAATATACATATACACACTTAGATAAGATATTTAGCATAAATTAAAATGTAAACTTAAAAACATTAACTTTTATTCAAAGCGACATATAAATGAGGAATGTAACAAGTGATAAATACATAATAAACATAATAAATCTAAATAATATATAAATTATAAAATAAATAATCGTACATAAATGATAAATATTATATTTAATATAATATAATATAAAACCCAGTAAACAATAAATATACATTTATTAATTTAGCTTTTATCTAATGTGACATATAAATTAGTAATACAAGTGATACATATATAATAAATCTAAATAATAAATGAATATATAAACTAAAAATAAAATAAAATAACCATACATAAATGATATAATATAATATAATAAATATAATATATGCAGTTGTTTTAATACTAATTAGAGTTAATGAGTCATTACTGCAGAAACACATTAACGTCAACCTCTATTGACATCAATTTAGTCAAATTAGTCAAAGTCTGATCAGTTCATTTGAAATTAGGATGTTGCCTTAGAAGTCAGCTGCCTATGTAGGGAGCCTACAGCAAGACAGCTCACTAGGTTTGAACCTGAACACCGAAAACAAAAGCATTTCTAAAAGTGTAAAAACTCACCTTTGTGGCACGAACTCCATTCCCCCAAGATGAACTGGCTCTGTCTTCCAGATCTACAGAGAGAAGGACAGAAATCACATTCACAAACTCATTTCAGTCATCTATTTATTCATAAATCCTGGTCAGATCTGCACTGAAATGAAAGACTGAGTGTCCTAATTAAATCAGAAGAGCTGCCTTTCATTGTCTTCGTGTACATATTTCCCACAATCCCGCAGTAATGAAGGTCACGTGTGACATAAACGTGATGTTTACATTCACACAGGTCTAATCCTAATGATGGAGAAACAATGCAACACTGTACACTTTATAATAGCAGTAATTAACGTCGCACATGCGGCTTCTGTCTTTACATTGTCTCAAGCTCTTTCTTCCGAAACGCTTCATTGAATCGCCCACCGCGAAACTCCCGAAAACTTCTCTCTGCGCTTCCACAAATTCTCTCCCACTCACAATGAGAGCTCAATCAAAACACGCTCAGCAAACTTCACTTCAAAGTGGCCCCGTGACGCCGGCGCATGAAAGACGCACTCTTTGTTGAGACTAGGGCTGCCCTCGACTAAGGATTTTTCTGGTCGACTAGTAGTCGTTCATTTGAAGCATTAGTCGACTAATCGCATGTTTATTAATAAACCATTTAAATCATTATAATGAGCCTACATAGCCATAAGCGCTCAAGCACACCCATAAAGCTTGCCACAGCGCACCGACAGAAGTAATGATTATGAATGTGTCAGGGAAAAACAGTAAGGAGACTGCATTAACATTTTAATAATTTGATAAATTAGTGCTCGGTTTAAGAGATGAACTCGGCGACACTTACTCGTCATCTCCGCCGTATTGATGCACCTCGTTTCATACGGATTACATAATCTGAGAATATTTGTTTTCCATTTGAATTGGTTCATTTGAAAGTAGACATTTCACTCTCTCTCTATATATATATATATATATATTAATGTCTGTAAGGCAAAGATATACATGGTGTTTCGTACTCAAATTCATAGAGACCGAGACGGCAGAAAGAGCATCATGTTTGCTTT
>JADLZM010029013.1:141241-151532 GCA_018148995.1 Sinocyclocheilus maitianheensis
CACACACACACACACACACACACACACACACAGTGACGGTGGGTCATTAACCCAGACCTCTGTTGTCAGCTGGACTCCAACATATCAGTCGACCCATAACCTCCTGCTCTGATCCAGGACCAGCACAGCTCTGATGAGCTTAATGACAGAGCTGTCACACACACACACACACACACACACACACTCTCACTCTAAAGTGCATAAACTCGCGCTAGACTGAGCTTGTGATGATGTTCTTTGGTAATGTAAATGTTCTTTGCTCATTTTCTGTAGCTGCTTTTTGAATAACTGAGGAAATATAAGCCTTATAATTAGTAACTTACAATATTTCTATTGAATTGTCATCATGTTAAATACAAATTCAGTCACATTAAAAAGGCAGTTTTTAGCCTTACGCTGGAGTTGGTTCACTTTCAGGTGTCCAATGACACAAAGTAAATAAATAATTAAATAAATTAGCACGATAATATCGTGTATCGGCGATCTCACAGGCTGACGATAGGACGATATGAAAATTGAGCATATCGCCCAACACTAACGTGGAGAAAGCCTTATTGGCATATTAAAAATAATTGCATAGGTAACATTACATATAGCCTAATCGTTTACACAAATACATGCAGTAAAATTAAAATATATAAAACAATATGAAAATATTGTCAATAATAATATGAATTAAATGTTTTAACAGGGCTGTGACATTTGTTTGCGATGTTGTGTGTTCTCGCGTCTTTCTGAGTTCATACTTTGAAGGTCCAACATTTCTAATCAAATGATCTTAGCTCCTCCACATTCATTTTAAGCTCTAGACTCTTTACTGAATGACAACTAGTGACTCATTTGAGTCTGTTTTAGTTCTCACGAGAGAATTTGAGGACAAACGCCTAAAATAAAGTTGATTCTTAAATGAAACATAAATAAGAACTCCATTCATGAAAGAATCACATAACAAAGATGAATTCACCCTCAAGGCTTTATAAAGCAGAAGGTTGTGTGTTCCAGTGTTTTTATCACTCTGGCACACGCTTTAACCCTGGTAAAACCCTGTGACATACGTGATCTAGCGGTTTAGTGCTGAGGTGTGTGTGGATTTAAAGAGCTCCTGACGGTTATTAGCATGTGTGCTTCACTCTCTCTCTGGGAATATGACATTATTCCCAGCACTTCCTCCACTAAACCTGGATTCCAGCATTCCCGAATGCACCTCCCCCCCAAAACCAGACCAGAGCGGCTGCTCACATCTGGAGAGAGACGCAAACGAGGAGAGATGAGATGAGAATATGCACACATCTACACACACATAACAAAGACACGCGTTTATATTTCCATGCATCTGATCACTTAGAAAGGAAAATACCAGCACTAAAAACTCATTTTCAGCAGGATCCTTCAAGAGAATAAATACGAGGCAAAGCCTTAAAAACATTTTTTTTAAACAGACAGACAGACAGACAGACAGACAGACAGACAGACAGACAGACAGACAGATAGATAGATAGATAGATAGATAGATAGATAGATAGATAGATAGATAGATAGATAGATAGATAGATAGATAGATAGATAGATAGACAGACAGACAGACAGACAGATAGATCTGAAGACTTTCAGTTCCTATCAGAAATACATGCATATAAACCCCCACAACCCAAATCAATATTCAGGATTTTCTTCCAATATTTCGAGCATCGCACACAGTGAGTTTGCTGTGCCTGTACAGTATTTTCTCTGCTTGCGCTTCTGTTCTCGTGTCCTGTCTCTCTGGCCTCTGCTGACGTCCTGTTTATAGACTAGGTAATATTTCCACATATTTCCAGGGCTGAAGCAATACAATACAAACCAATGAGCTGCTGTCGCTGCATGATGGGCCTGTCCTAGGCAAAAATACAAAATAAAAATCCAGTCCAGTTACCAATTACCAATCCAGCCCTGACCCTAACTAACCTTCGCAACGCTCATGAAAACTCAACTCACAGCTGGCTGCATTAAAACCAACAATCACAATCACAACTCAAAGTTGAATCAAAATGTTACTGGATTTCATCTGTCTAATGATCACATATCTACTGGTTTGTTCAGTTGTCTAACTCTCTAACAGCTCTCGTGACTTACTAAACACTGCTAATAAACATGAAGAGAAAGCCAGAAAGATGTCACATGAGACGTGGCTGATCTCGTTGATCACCAAACTGCTCTGGGAAGTTCCTCCCTGCACAACACCTGGGAACGACCTCATTTCCTGGGCTCAGCGTACAGAGAGGGTCTGTTCACATTTACCCCTAAACGTGACCTTTGACCTCTTTAGCACCCCACACACACACACACACGCATTAACATCATTGCACTCTAGTATCATGAAGACACTAGTAGGGCTGCATGCATTATGGGACAAAACTAAATAAATATTGGGACCAAAATGTGATCAAATTTGATTGATTATCATTATTATTTTCATTAAAATATTAAACAAAATAAATGTTACTATTGTAATATTCAACTTCAAAATAAAAAAATGTGTATTTAAGAAAAACTATTTAATAAGAATTCAATTTACAGTACAACAGTAAAATCACAACACTAATATTTATGGATGTGTTAATTATTTTCAAAAGTTAAACCATTAACTTTTTATTTTGGCATATGTTTTTGCAATTTTATTTGTTATTTATTTAAAAAGATGCCTAGAGCTATTTGCTGCAAATAACGCGAGCTTGAAACGCAATGAGACAAAATGATCTTTAAAGGAGGAATAATTTGACAGATTCAGCATCATCAATCTGACTGCACTCTCTTAAAGTTCAGTTCCACATTTTTTCCATCGTCTCTTTCGTTATTTTGGTTCTTAAATTGAATTCAATCTTTGTTCCCACATCCTGAGGCTACTGACGTCTCGCCGCAGAGAAAGAACAGATGATTCATTTCGTGGCGGCTTTCAACATCAGAAACGGGAACAGATCGCCGTCCTCTCCGAATCTGTCAGAAGCCGTTACTTATATTCGGGGCCGGATTGTGTTTTTACAGCATAACACAAAACAGATGAAGCTTCCTGCGAGGTGAAACCGCACCTGCAGCTGCGCGAAGAACCGATGGAAAAGATCTGGTGAGGAATGCTGCTCGCGACGGGTTAACCAGACCTGCACTAGTCTCTCTAGGTTACAGCAGCACCTGCTCTCAGCAGAGGAACTTCAGACTCTCTCTGTGTGCTTTATTGCCTGTCGTTGGTGGTTTGGCTTCCTGATGGCAGTTACAGATGTCAAGAGCTTCAGTCTGCTGTTTCAGTCAACGAGAGCAAATGCATTTGTGGTTTTCTGGGAAAATGACCTCTGGATGAATGGATGAATGGTTAAAAGTGCCTTTCAAAAAAATTCACACTAAAGCACTGCAGACAACTGATCTGATACAAACAAACTCAAACAGACGGCAGATAGAGAGCTGAACATATATGAGAGATTAATATATTATTAGTTATTATATGCATAAAAATAACACATAACAACTACTAAGGTGATGTTTAAATACAAATTATTTCTATTTCAAATAAATGCTGTGCTTTTGAACTTTGTTCATCTGTGAATCCTGAAAAATAAAATGTATCACGGTTTCCACAAAAGCATATTGTGCAGCACGACTGTTTTCAATGTTGATAATCATCAGAAATGTTTCTCGAGCAGCAGATCAGCATATTATACTGATTTCTGAAGATCATGTGACACTGAAGACTGGAGGAATGATGCTGAAAATACAGCTGCGCATCACAGAAATAAATTACAGTTTAACAGAGATTCACATAGAAAACAGTTTTTTTAATTGTAATAATATTTAGCTATTTTTACTGTATTTTTGATCAAATAAACACAGTTCTGCTGAGCAGGAGAGACTTCCAAAAACATCCATGGCTTCAGAATTTCAGCTTCCTACTTGCACAATAAAACTCATGACAAACTCTGACACCAATCACTATCATTATGTCATCCATCATTACACCTGCACTAATATCACAGCGGCGAGAAAACAACTCACACTCCATTATAAAACAATGCAGAGAGAATTCCCTGCTTCCAGCTTCCCGTTTTCCCAAATGGGGATTTCCATGCATTGATTCTGGTTTGTTCGGACCAGGACAAACAAACAAACATCCTCTAACACACTAACAAATCAACTCATGCTCCCAGAAAACATCTCAACTGTGTCTCAGACTGTCCTCAGATCTGACAAGATCCCAAAATCTGAAATCAAAAGTGCGAGATCTCAACATGAATCAAATGATCTGAGCTGCTGCACATTGATTTTACTGTATGACGTCTGTTTATTGATGCAAACATCTCATTCAGACTCATTTGTGCTCTATTATACGCAATAGAGTCATATACAACATTCCCTCTAAATCAAAGTGGGAATCACACACACACAAAAATAAAATGTATTTTATAAATATCTTAAAAATCCCTCTGAGCTGAAGGAATCTGCTCAAATGCAAAGATTATCTTTGTTAAACTATAATTAGTTTAGATTTATACATTCTAAACTGTATGGATTTAGTATGTATGAACTACTTTACAAAACCACATTTTTTAAATTAAAAATGTCATGAAAAAATAATGAATAGTAAAAAATATGGTTTATTTATTATTGATTGTTTAAAAAATTTAAAAAGGCATGGAATTAATGTCTCAAAGATATTGCATAATTAAAAAACTAAACAAAAAGAAAACTTGTTTTGCATTGTGACATTATTTTCAAGACAATTAACAAACTGAAACCCCTGACATTCTCATTAATCTAAAGGGGGAAAAAACGATGAATAAAAAAAGAAAGTATTTATTTTTCACTGTACAAAAAAATGGTCATGAAATTAATATTAAATGCAAAACAATTGAAAAACTTTTTTCTTTTTTGCATTGTGATATTATTTTCATGACAATTAACACACTGAAATCCCCCAAATATTTATTATTGTTATGATTGTATTTTTTTTTATAAAAATATATTATTTATTATTCATAGTAAAAAAAATTGACTTAAAATAATCACAATCACAGTGCACATAACAAACAGCTGGCTTAATTTTCTAGTAGAAGAATACGTAAAATATAATTTATTTCGGGACATGTTTTTTATGAGACGAAATCCTGTACTCACACACACGTGAAGAAACAAACTTCAGTGTTTCTTAACATCTTACTGGTTGATCTGAGTTGATCTGACAGTATTTAAGCACATTTAACATGCAAGAACTTTGGTGAGTAAATAATACAGAGCTGCTGGTCACTTCACTTTTTTACCCTCATTTCTCTCTCTCTCTCTCTCTCTCTCCCTCTCACTCTCACACACACACACACACACACACACACACACACACACACACACACACACACACACACACACACACACACACACACACTATTTCAGATGCACCTAGTTTGTGATAATTCCATATAAAATATGACATGCATATGACTGCACAACAAAGAGGCATCAGAGTGAACGAAGCCCACCGCAGGAGCATCACGTCTGAGAAAGCAGAAGTGAGACGCGTCTGTCGCTCTCCATCAGCGTGAGGCTGAGAGGAGCTGAAACTAATGTTCCCGCATGTTTACCTCACCAAATTATTTAAAGCAACGCCGGCTCTCAGCACCAAATGACACTGAAACACTCAAACGAGCTGCCGTTCACAGTCTGAGTCAAAGCCTTCAGCGCTTCACATTCCCAGCGACAGCGACTGAAGCGGTCACTCTGTTCACTGCAGACTCACTTCAGTGTCACACTGCTTTCACATTTAGTCCCATTGCTTGATCTGAATCAGCCCCCGATTACAGCCTCACCTCGCTCTGAACCGTCAGCACTAGAGCAGTGGCCAATATTTACCTCCGTATCTACACAATACCATTATCTATCTATCTATCTATCTATCTATCTATCTATCTATCTATCTATCTGTCTATCTATCTACTTATTCTATCTATCTGTCTATCTACTTATTCTGTCTGTCTATCTATCTACTTATTCTGTCTATCTATCTGTCTATCTACTTATTCTATCTATCTATCTATCTCTGTCTGTCTGTCTGTCTATCTACTTATTATATCTATCTATCTATCTATCTATCTATCTATCTATCTATCTATCTATCTATATATATATATATATATATTTGAATTTTGAAAAAGATCTAAAATATTAATGAAAAAAGAAAAAATATAAGGCAATATAAAGATAATTAGACTTAATAATATGACAATTTATCAATTTAAATATATTCTAAATATTGTTACTATTAATATTATTATTATTAATTTTAAAATTCTTTAACCACATTTTGAGAAAATTTTTTTTTTTTTTAAATAAATAGATAAAAACAATTCCAATGGGTTATGAAATATAAATTTAACTCACTATTTTCTCTGACAAGAAGTCGTTAAGCACACCAGCTGAATAAAACTGAGTAAGATTCAATATATACTTTTGTAGAAACCCATAAAAATCGTTAAAAGTCAGGCTTATGTGAAAAAAAGCATTTAAATGAATGAATGAATGTACAGTGAAAACTATTATAAATAAATAAGTAAATAAATAAACAAACAAATTAAAAAGTGTTCCAATTGGGTATGAAAGAAAGAAAGAAAGAAAGAAAGCAAGAAAAAAAGAAAGAAAGAAAGTTTTTTCCAGTGGAGTATGACAAATAAATTTAATGTTCTCTGGTATGAAAAATACTATAAATAAGGAGGAAGACGAGGTTGTTGTCAGTTTTAAACTCCTGCTGAATCAAACTAAATAAGATCCAATATCCACTTCTCTAGAAACACAGACAGAGGCTGGTTAGGAAAACCCCCAGACTTCTGTCTTATATAACACCTTTGTCCCATTACAAGCAACAATACGCATCAGTGCTGAAGTCCACATAAACCGAACGAGTTCATAAACACATCTCTCACACTAGCTAACCGGCGCAGACTCTGGCGTGAAGTGACTCGGGTCTGCAGCGATGGAGAAACGGCTCTAGTCTGATGTCAGAAAGCACCAGCGTGATTCCCTCCGGCAGAACTGCGAGCTCTTTTCAGATTTCACCCCAATACAACACCTCGCTGTCACCCTATTCTTGGTTTAGAGGAGTCAGAGTGAGAAAGTGCTAACAAGTTAGCAATCAGCGTGGGTGACAGCACACTCGTTCACCACGGGACACACACACACACACACACACACACACACACTCGTCAGGGCTGCCAGAAGGGAGTGTGTGTGTGTGTGTGTGTGTGTGTGTGTCCACCACACGGGTTGGGAAAATCTACTTCATGACTAGATACGTTCCCATTAGTATGAAGAAACAACTCTCCTCAAATCAAAGTGGACATGCGGAGTCGCGTATATATACACACACACACACGCACACACACACATATATATATATATATATATACACACTCACACACAAAAAGTGGCGATAGATCCAGACTTTCACAATGGGAGCAAACACACACACACACACACACACACACACACGTCTCTCTTTCTCTCAGCTCAGAGTAAATCATATCAGATGTCTCAGAGTAACTCCATTAGAAAGCGATTACAACTTAATGTCTGTCTAAACACATAATCAACATTCAGCCAACCTCTGAATATTTCAACATAATACCAATTTAATTCTGAAAATATAATGGACTCGCTGAGTGGATGCATGTCTGCTTACGCTCTCGTTTATTCATTTCTCATGCTTCTGATCCTTCATAGACACAGAATGTAAGATCTTCTATTCTATTTATTTGTCAACATGTTTAATTTTTTGTAAATCTCTTTACATTTATTTGTGAATCATAATCTATTTATTTGGAATAATGCAACAATTCTACCCCCATAAAGATCTGCTTAACGTTTATGACTAAACGTAAACGGAAATCAAATTGAATGTTTTTGGAGTTTCTTTGCTCACAGCACGTCACAGATTGAACATGAAAGACGATAAAAAGCCCCATAATCTGATATCTACTGATTAAATCAAATATTTCATTCCACAGGCCCGCAAACGAAGGTGAGCTGAACTTCAACTATAGATGAGATGCTACAGAGGCTCCTCAGGACATTCTGTGAGGGGCGGGACATCACAAGCTGTTCTTCGCTGTGATTGGTCACTTAAAACTCACTACTGACCAATCAACACTCACTAAACAATCAACTAAATGAAACAGTGCAAATGTCTAAAGATTCTTTAATCAAGAAGACACATTTACTTGAGAAGCAAAATGAAATATGCATGTGAAATTGATCAAAATTGAGTTTATGATCAAAACAAGAACAAATATCTGCCAATGGGTTTAGAAAATTCACTGACAAATATTTGTTCTTGTTTGAAACAGAAACTCAATTAATTTAATTTTGTTCAATTTCTCAGAAAACATCATATCTTCATATGTAGAAAATAAAACTAAATACTGAGGAAAATTTTATTTTTTTTGGAATGCATGAAACATTTAATGCATCACTTTATGAATGATGTAAGACTTTTTAGGCCAATTTAGACTTTAAGATCTGCAGAAACCCTGATGTTATGCATATGAAGGGTTTTACATTGTCAAAATAATGGCAAAGCATTTTGAAAAAAGAAAGCATACATATAGAACAAATATACATTTGAAATTTAAAATATCCCTTTTAAAATTTTTAAAGTTTGCAAATAGATCTCAACACTTGACACACAAATCTAAAGACAAATGTAAAAAGATGAACTCTTAACATTACAACAAATAACTACCAGTACTGACAAAACTGCAACAAATGTTCACAAGTGACAACAATCCTATAAAAGTAACTGCATCATTTTCAAGCAATATTGTTCAATTTGTAATTCTTTGTTCAGACAACTGTGTTTGACAAGAGGCATTTGAGAGATTTCAGTTCATCTAACATGGATGAACATCTAACATTTCTTATTATTTGTGACTCAAAAGGTCCCATAACCTCGAACGTATTTTGACACAAATTCATCTGCCACTTCATAGAAGCTCATCAGATTACTCAGATGTCGACACGGACAGGTTGTGTTCCTCAAAAACCATCAACAAAACCACGCAACGTCAAAGAAAACGCAATAGCGCATGTATTTCATACAACTCAACTTCTGATCAGTAATGCTCTCACACATACAAACCCCTTGAAACCAGACCAGACCAGACCAGACCGGACCAGACCGCTGAGACTCAGGTACAGACTATTTCGAGCGTCTTCGTCGAGGAGCGAGAGAGACGGTTTTTCAGAGACTCGTTCAGCTCGGAGGGGCAGCGAGTCGATCCGTAACATGAGTTCTGTTCACACTTCAGAAGAAGACATATGCTGAAACATTAATGTCCTTCCCAACGCAGCCAAGAGCGCCCATATCACTATTATCCAAAAACAGTAGAGCGGCGCCAGGCGTTACGGCACCCCAACACACCTCCGTCACACCCGGCCGACCCGGCCCACACACACACATATGGAGAGAAAGAGTCTGACCATGTGCGTGAGAGACGCCAGGCTTTTAATAGCCCGTAAACAAAATGCAAGTGACAAATAACAATATCGAGCGTGCATGTGTGCATATGTGTGTGTGTGTGTGTGTGACATGTGTGGGCGGAAAATCTAGCGGAGATATGAGAAAAGAAACGAGGATCATATGAAAACGGAGAGGCTTTGGCCATTATCCAGATCCGCCCGTGAAACCTTCTTAAAGGGGTCCTATTATGCTTTTTCACGTTTTCAACTTTAGTTAGTCTGTAATGTTGCTGTTTGAGCATAAAAAAGATCTGCAAAGTTACAAAGCTCAAAGTCCACTTCAAAAGGAGATATTTTATTTAACGGAAATCACTTTTCAAAAACTACAACGAACGACTCGTTTGGACTACAACGCATATGTTCCGGGATTTGTGATATCACAAATACCGACGAATGGGACGAGACCTGGTTGAGCTGCACTAGAGAAGGCAACGAGTGTTATCACTATGTCAGAGACACGATAGCTTTCCCAAGGTGGACGAACTTAGAGTGGTTACAATCATCCGGGTTTAAATCGCGCTCAAATTGATTTGATTTTGATGCAATATTTACACTGAAGCTCGCAGGCGGCTATGGTAAGGGGCATGACATTTCCCGACCAGGTGCCGAGTGGAGCCAATCACAGCACACACTGGCCCAGCTAACCAATCACAGCACACACTGGCCCAGCTAACCAATCACAGCACACACTGGCCCAGCTAACCACACACTGGCCCAGCTAACCAATCACAGCACACACTGGCCCACACACTGGCCCAGCTAACCAATC
>JADLZM010029013.1:152601-178552 GCA_018148995.1 Sinocyclocheilus maitianheensis
CAGACGAACTTGGAGTGGTTACAATCATCCGGGTTTAAATCACGCTCAAATTGATTTGATTTTGACGCAATATTTACACTGAAGCTCGCAGGTGGCTATGGTAAGGGGCATGACATTCCCGACCAGGCACCGAGTGCTGCCGATCACAACACACAATGGCCCAGCTAACCAATCACAGCACATTTCGTATTTCAGAAGGCTGGCCTTCATTTGATTCAGGAACTATTCGAGCGGTTTATGCCAGACTGGGGAGAGAGGTGTTGTAATAATGTAAAATATGTGAAAAATTATGTGTTTTTTGAACAACCTAGTATGAGAGCCTGTTCTAGTACACCCCCAAAACAACATCAAGACTTTGTAAAAGAGCATAATAGGACTCCTTTAATGTCTCCCAAACTTCTGACTCAATGACGTCACTCAATGCCGATTTTAGCTTCACCCATGCAGAGCCGGTGAAGTTTAAAGATGAACAATGTCAATCGCATAATAAAATAAAATAAAATAAAGAAGAACAATCAGAAATAATACTGTGCATAAAGACAAAAGCAATTCAGTACATAAAAATCACTAATTTCCCCCCCAAAGAAACAGATTTGGAACAATAATATGTGACCCGGGACCACAAAACCAGTCATGAGGGTCAATTGAGATTTATACATCTGAATAAATAAGCTTTCCATTGATGTAAGGTTTGTTAGGATCGGACAATAGTTGGCCGAGATACAACTATTTGAAAATCTGGAATCTGAGGGTGCAGAAAAAAAAAGAAAGAAAAAAGATGTCCAAATGAAGTTCTTAGCAATGCATATCACGAATCAAAAAAAAGTTTTGATATATTTATGGCAGGAAATTTACAAAATATCTTCATGGAACATGATCTTTACTTAATATCCTAATGATTTTTGGCATAAAAAGAAATCATAACCGAGTCTCCTCAAACTTGCAAACGATGTATATATTCATATATATCTAAATATTGTGCAATAAATATCAAATATGATGCTTTTATATGTGACCAGAGTCGATAGTTTTATACTGTACCGTTTTTGATTTGATCGAATTGTTTGCATTGCATCATGGGATGTGTAGAACTCTCCTCATCATAACAGATGTTTATGATTTTCAGATACTCTTCAAATCAAGATTCGTGATGATGTGATTCATCTCTGAGATGGTTGGTTTGGCTTGTGACTCTTTACTGAAGAATGTCTAAAATCCCATTGGAGAAAATGAGTGGGAAAAATACTTCCAGAACCAAGATAAAAACACAAAATGCTTGGCCTGTTAACATAAACATTTACATACTTTTCAGTATATATATAGTTTTTTAAGTGTACGTCATTTACCAAAAAATTGCTTTTCTCTTTATATTTATTTACTTATTTGAAAACTATAAATATAAATGTATAAATTAAATATAACATTTTAATTTAAATATTAAAATATAAATTCAATAAAAATGTATATATATTTTTTTTAATGATAGAAAAAGTAAGAATTACATTTTGTGAAGTATTTAGACATCACCTTGGTAGTTGTCATGTGGCATTTATGCATATTAAAAAATAAAAAATTTAAATAAAAAAAAAATACTAAAATAAAATAAAAAATAATTGCATCTAGCCAGCCGTTCCATTAATCTGGGCTGTTTCCCAGGAATGACGGAACTCTTTAAGTCCAGACCTTTGATTACCGATGAAAGAGCTGAAGATGTTTGACTGCACATGTCTGTACTTGAGTTCACAACACACACAGAAACCAAGAGCCTATTCAAGTGCTCGCGCTCAGAGAACCTTCACAGCCGTAACAAAACCGATTTGAGAGAGGTAAAGAAAGAGATGAACAGAGAGAAACAGAGAAAAAGATACATCAAATACTTCAGCGCCGCAGCAAACCTTGAAGGAATGGTTCTCCTGTCGTTCCAAATCTACACGACAGACTTTCAATTGTGGAGCAGCAGAGGAGATGTTTAGCTGAATGTTCACGCTGCACTGATGGAGACAAAGGGCTTGCTTTTCAGCAAAACATAAATTAAACATAAGCAATTCACATAAAAGTCTTATGGATTATTATGATACTAATAGGAAACTTTTAAGGCATTTAATTTTATTCTTTTGTCCTTTTTGAAGTTTAACAGTGGCTGAAAAAAAAAAGCAAAGTGAACGTTCACAGAAGAAAATAAGTCTCATGGGTTTGGAAAAACAAAAGTTTAAACAACAATTTTAACTTCTGAAACTGTTAAAATGTTACGATGTAACGTCAGCATTTACTATAACTGTGAAGATACACTCTAAAAAATGCTGGGTTGTTTCAACCCAATCTTGGGTCAAATATGGACTAACCCAACTGTTGGGTTACATTTTGGTTACATTTTTAAATTAGCTTTTTAACCCAACAGTTGGGTTAGTCCATATTTGACCCAACATTGGGTTGAAACAACCCAGCATTTTTTTGAGTGTAATGTTACGATATAACATCAATTTACAATTTCACTGTCAAAATAATGTTACAATATAATGTCAATGTCCAATTTAACAGTAAAAACTGCTTTAATATAAAGTGAATGTCCAATGTAACCTTCAATTAATGTTACAATATACTGTCAATGACCAAAATAACAGTCAAAATAATGTTACGATGTAGCGTCAATGACCGTTTTAACTGTCAATGTTACAAATACAACATCTGCATCCAATTTAACAATCAAAAAATGTTATAATATAACGTCAACGTCCAATGTACTGTAAGTGTCAAAATATTTATTTAAACATTTTTTTGTCCTTTTTAGAGTTTGACAGCAGCCGGGAAAAAAGCTAAGTGAACTTCACAGAAAAAAAAAAAGTTTTAGGGGTTTAAGCGTGTGTAAGCGTGACAATTTTCATTTCTGGGCAAAATATTCCTTGAAAAACAACAACTTATGCATTTATAATTCCCAATGATGAAATGACAACTGAACACAAAGAAAGAAAGACAGAATGACGCAACGAGAGAGAGAAGGTCATGTTTTCAGTGCGTTGCGTGTGCATTGTGTTCGTCAGTTTGGCATCTGCCGCAGCATCGCCTTTAAAACCCAAGGCCGTGTAATTCACAGTGACGAGCAGCAATAGCCATCACGCATCTCCGACGCTTTCTCCCTTCGCTGCTCTCTCTCTTCTTTAGAGGATATATCAAAACATGCCGCATGTGTGAAAGCGTTTGTGTCTGTAAACAGGTAAACATTTCCAGTCTACTCATTTGCAGGAGCTTAGCATGGTGAAAACAATTTGTGCCGTTTGAAAAACCCTCTGCAAATGAAGCTTGAAATATTTTCTTAAAGTGCCGATATGTTTCATTCACACTTCGGTTTCAAATGCGCTAAGGAGGCTTCGCTGTTTTCCGTCAAGCGCTGGTCTCTCTCTCTCTGTCTGTCTCTCTGCTGAGGGCAATTTTCAGGGAAGCTTCACGAGAACACGCTCATTACAGCGCCTGCTCTTTGGGTTTGTGTCGGGTTCAAGCTCTAGTGCAGGCGTCTCCGTCCTGAACATCTCGTCTCACTCTGCAGTGTGGAAACAGTTGTTCCAGAACATGTGGCAGTGTGTGTGTGTGTGTGCACGCGCTGGAATTCTCAGCGTAATTAAGTCCACACACACCTGCCTGGGTCCAGACGCCAGGGTGAACTCCGCACCTGTTACCATGGAAACCGAGCGGGGACCAGACAGGGAATTCCGTGAAATCCTGGAACAGCCGATGCGGGGATGGAAACGGAATAAACGGGTGTGAGGAGGGAGACGCGCACACTCACGCGAACATATGATCACTTATCAAACACGTTGCGATGGAAATGTATCAGTATCCGTACGATAATAATAATAAAAATGTACTTCCAGATCCTGCTGTTGAATTCTGGGGTGAGGGTTTAAATGTACTTCACTGTTACAATATACTGTCTAATGTAACAGTTAAAATTATGTTACAATATAATGCCGACATCTAATATAACTGCAGATAATGTTTTAATATAATGTATAATGTAAAATAATGTTACAATATAACATCAGCGTCCGACTTAAGTAAAAAAATATGTATAATATAACGTCAGCGTCCAATGTAACTGTCAAAGTAATGTTACAATATAACATTAATGTCCAAAATACAGTAACTGTCAAAGTAATGTTACAATATAACATCAACGCCCAATTTAACCGTCAAACTAATGAAACTATTTTGTCGATGTAAAATGTTACAATGTAAAATCAACATCCAATATAACTGAGAAGATAATGTTACAATAAAACGTCACACTTTTACTGTGAAAATAATGTTCCTATATAACATCAACGTTCCAATGTGTGTCAAAATAATGTTACAATATAACATTAATGTTCAAAATAACATCAACATCCACTATAAGTGTCAAATTAATGTTACAAATTAATCAAATGAATGTTGACAAACTCGACGTCTGATATAACAGTCAAAGTTTTACAATGTAACATCAATGTCCAATGTAACTATCAAAATAATGTTACAGTATAAAGTCAAAGTACAATATAACTGTCAAAGTTTTACAATTTAAGTCAACGTCCGATATAAAAATCTAAATATACAATATAAGGTCAACGTCCGATATAACAGTCAAAAAATTGTTACAATATAACGTCAACGTCCAATATAACAGAAGATAATGTTACAATATATACAATATGTTGATCTTCTGCAGTACTTTCTGACTGAAAGGCGGACGCATTCAAATGCTCACATACGTGTTTGCGTTCACGCTCTGTGAATAACACTGGCGCCTCGCAGGAAATGCGGCTGCACGCGTGAACAGTCGAATGCTCTTGTTGGTCAAAACGCCTGTTTTTGAGAGAGAATGTAAACAGTGTCAGAATGTCAGAATTGGGCATTTTCAGTTGTTTCCCTGTAAACGCAGCTTAGAGACCTCCTGCTGTCTGTTAATATTACATTTGTTCATTGTTAATATTAAACAATATTTACAAGAAACAGAAAAACAGATCTTGTTTCTTTGATTTTTATTACTTTATCAGTGTTTACTTGATTTAGAAATACTTAAAACAATTGTATTTGCTAAAATGTATGTTAATATTTAACTTTTGAAATAAAGAAGTGTGTTCAATTGCTGCATATTAGTTTTTACTGTGGTTTCGAGAATCAAAAACTACACTAGCATCTGAAAACCGCTTCATCCCTAATATTAAGAGCTGTATCCCCCGCGCGTGTGTGTGTGTGTGTCTGTGTATGTACGTGTATCTGTGTGTGTACGTGTGTGAGTGTGTGTGTGTCTGTGTGTGTACGTGTGTACGTGTACGTGTGTGTGTGTGTGTGTGTGTGTGTGTCTGTGTATGTACGTGTATCTGTGTGTGTACGTGTGTGAGAGAGTGTGTGTGAGTGTGTGTGTCTGTGTGTGTACGTGTACGTGTGTGTGTGTGTGTGTGTGTGTGTGTGTGTACGTGTGTGATAGAGTGTGTGAGTGTGTGTGTCTGTGTGTGTGTGTGTGTGTGTGTGTGTATACGTGTGTGAGAGAGTGTGTGAGTGTGTGTGTGTGTGTGTGTGTGTGTGTGGCCTGTCAGTGACTATTACAGAACACTCTGTGTTTACACTGAGCAGATCTCTGTCTTTCTGCTTTTCCCATTACCCATCAGCCCCTCCTCTCTGCTCCTCCTCAACCAATGACCTTGATGGAGGAGAAAGAGGTCAGGAAGCCCCGCCCACCGTCCCGCCCGCACGCACTAAATAACAGACCTCGTTTCATTGCTGCGCCCTGAACACCTGCAAAACTTTCAGAGGAAAAAAGAACGAGTGAGTGAGAGAGTGAGAGAGAGAAACGAGTATGTTTGAACACAGCGGCCAGACAAAAGCCTTTCATGAGAGGGCACTTCTGTGGGAAAAACTCCTCGCAGGGTCCGGTTACATTCCTGTCTCTCTCTCTCTGTTTCTTTAAACAAGAACAAGAGTGAATTAAAAAAATCTGTCAAGAGCAGGTCAAATTTCATCCCCAAATAAAAAGGCATTAATATTAAATTATATTTTGCTTTGAGAAAATAAATCCTATTTTAAATTGTTATATTGTTAGCATGACAATCAAACACATTTACCCCATATTCTTATAACTATTATGCATCCAGACATTTTACATTTAGTTTTTTTGTCATTTCTATTATTCACAGCTGTGCATCTCGTTGAATTTCATTACTGCAATATATTAAAAAAATACTGCATATATATATGTATAAATTTAAGTGCATATTTTTTGTGCGTAATAGCAAGGTTGTATTCAACACAACAAAAAGCCAATTTAATAATCATCATAATCATAGTTCTACCATATTATGGTAATGAGAATTAATTTTTTAATTATGGCAATAAAAATTGTGGATAGGGGTTAATTGGCCACAATTATAATAATCATAATGCAAAAACATGAGAAAACGTGGAAATTACATATGTTTAATAGTAAAGCATTTATACATCAATATGATTTCTGTTGTGTTGTGTTTTATGATTATTTTAAATATGATTTGACTAAAAAACACTGTATTGCAAACTAATGCAAAAGTAAAATGCTCAGATGCATGACAGTAAAGAGAGTTTAAGGGTTAAATGTGCTTAATTGTTATAAAACTAATGTTAAAATCTCAAAAATTATTTATTTATATATATATATATATATTTTTTTTTTTTTAATGCAAAATATACTTTATATTGTATTTTATAATTTTTCCCTTTAAATATGGTGCAAAATATAACCTGGTCATGATTTTGGATAAGGAAAAACAATGAAAAATACTCTAATTTGTGCGTAACCTTTGCGTTTCCGAACGTTTCTCTGCAGTCAGTCTCATATCTTTGGTTGCTGTGCGATGTTTAAAGCACGTAACTCCAGCAGGTTTGATTTCTGCTCGATGTGTCACGACACACACGCAAAGTAAACAGCTTCTTAAATACATATTTATTGGATAATTAGGGCTGTAATTGGTTCAGGCTGTAACGAGATGGACGTTAAACCAGCAACTGCAGCAAAAATTAGCACTTGGAAAAACAGTAGCACGTACTGCCCACACCGCGAGAGTGAGAAAAACACACACACACACACATACACACACATGTGAAACGCACATAAACAAACACATAAAACACACGCAAGGGCTTTCTACTATTGCAAAAGGCTGCACACACACACACATACACACACACACACACGCGCATACATGCATGCAAAAGACAGCCATAACCAAAGCATTGATGGAATGGAATGTCAATGGCGTCACAGACACACACACACACACACACATATACACACTGCCAGATGTTCAACTGCCTCTTAGGAAAACCAAGATGAGATTTCCTCTCAACTTACACACACACACACACAGATACAGATAATTCGAACACTTCACTTCAGCCTGACACTTCCTGAAATTCCAGTCATGCACGACAACATGTGAACAACCGCAGGAATTTCACTGCTAAATCAAGCTTCTTCTGCCTAATGGAAAAGTTTCAACTTAACTAGATACAGAGCAATTAAGAGAAACACGTATAAAACAGACGACTGGTCAATCCAGTGCTAAAACACACCATGCATTACCAGCTCTGACGTGAACACAGCAGGTCCTTCATAATACAGCACAACATTACTGATGATGTTATTTTAGTAACACTGAGATACTATTATAGTGTTTATTTATATATTTTCCATTTTAACTCTTTCCCCGCCAGCATTTTTGAAAAAAGTTGCCAGCCACTGCCAGCGATTTGGATGATTTTCACTCAAATTTGATGGCATCCCGTATATTTTGCTGTATGAATATTTGAATATGCAATACACCAAAATAAAGATAAGAGCCTCTACTTAAAAAAAAAAAAAAAAAATCAGTTTTATTCTAGCTTAAAGTATTATTTTTTTATCAACACTTGAATATAGGTAGGTTTCATAAAAAGGCATAATTTTGAGCAAAAGGTGAGAAAATCACATTTTTATGAAAAACTATATCTGGGTAATATTCAGTACGATTATCAAAGCATAAATCCAGTAAATCGCTTCCATCAACACCTCCAAAGCTTGCACAGACATCACTTACTAGATAAACGTTTAACTCCGTAACATTATGCAGTTTTCATTTATATGCTGATGATCGCATTATTTTTCATATGCATCTGTTTACATAAGCGATCGCTCGTTTGTCCGTCCGGTTCACGTGTGTTTTTGTTCGGGAGGTTTTGCTCTCGTTCAGACGATGCGTAATAGCGCCCCGAGTGTATAACAGTGAAAACACGAAACGCCGTAAAAACTCGTCTTTGGCGGGGAAGCGTTTTCTTGTAAAAGACGAGATAACTCGTCAATGGCGGGGAAAGTGTTAAATTTCACAGTTTGTCATTTTGTTTTTAATATTTTTATTAGTTTTAGTATTTTTTTAAATGTCTATAACGTTTTTTATTCTAAAAACTATATAGAACTACTACATTGTTATAAAATAAGTTATTTTGATTTTTATATACTCCATTGTTATTTTAAATTTAGTTAGCTTCAGTAATTTTGTGTTTTTGTCATTTTTTTGTCTTTGTTTTAAATGTTTTTATTAATATTTTGAATTTTTTTTTTTTATATATATATTCTATTTTTTCGTGTTAATTTAGTTTTTGTGTTTTTTGTTGTGTTTTTGTAATTTTTATTAGTCTATTTTTTAATTTTTTAATAATATTTAGAATTATTTTTTATTTTTATATATTCTACTTTCATTTTAAATTTAAAGTTTTGTAATTTTGCGTGTTTTTGACATTTTTATTAGTCTTTGTTTTTATTTTAATTTTTTAAAAATATGTCTATATATTTTTTGTTTTTATAATTTTTTCTTTTTCGGTTTTAGTTATTTTAGTACATAAAATTAAACTAACTGAAACTTATAAATATTTCCTTGGCTACTAACTTAAATAAAATGTTTATATATATATACAGTATATACATATCTCTGTGTGTGTGTGTGTATATATTATTATATATAAATATATTATTATTATTAGTTTTACTGTAATAACCCCTGACTGGAAAGGTCGACCAAATTCATAAAGCTACACAACAGCATCTATAGGAAGAACATGGAAACCCCCTCTAAACCCAGACTCCATCTCTTCTGCTTGAACGTTTCTGGAGCAAATGTGCACTGCATTCCCACTGAACAGATTCCTTCATTCCCAAACGCTTTTCCCCCATTAAATCAGAAGGACAGACGGCCAGGTGCTGCTGACACAGACATCAGGAAAACTGATTCATCAAATGCTTTACACGACTGATGAGATCCTGGCCCCGTTTGGGGGTTTGAGAAACACTGACCGACTAACAGTCTAGATATCTGTTTAGAAGCATGTTAGGCCCTCTGACAACTACTAGCAATAAATCCCAGAAAAAAACCCAGAGACGGACATTAAACGAAAGACCCGAGTTACATTTACAGAGCAGATCACCACTGAGACACTTCTCACACCAGAAAGGAAGAAAACACCTAGCAACCACACACAAGACCCTAGCAACAGCATAGAAACACTCAGAACACCTTAGCAACTCCACAGCAACAGACTAAAACACTCAGAAACACCCTAGAAACAGCGTAGAAATAATCAGAACCCCCTAGTAACTGCATAGCAACAGCCTAAAAACACCCAGGACTCCCTAGCAACTGCATAGAAACACTCAGAACACCCTAGCAACTCCACAGCAACAGACTAGAAACAGCGTAGAAATAATCAGAACCCCCTAGTAACTGCATAGCAACAGCCTAAAAGCTCAAAACACCCTAGCAACTGCATAGAAACACTCAGAACACCCTAGCAACTCCCCAGCAACAGACTAAAACACCCAGAAACACCCTAGAAACAGCGTAGAAATAATCAGAACACCCTAGTAACTGCATAGCAACAGCCTAAAAGCTCAAAACACCCTAGCAACTGCATAGAAACACTCAGAACACCCTAGTAACAGCATAGAAATATTAAAAAGAATTAAAAATTAAAATAAGAATGAAAGAATAACACTAAAATGTTAAAAATAACAAAAAATAGTATAAATACAAATTGTATATATGAAATATTATATACAGTATTTGAAATATATTAGATGAAAGTAGGATAAAATCTTGATATATTTTTGTTGAAATAATAATATTATATTAATGTATAATAATAATAATAATTATAAAAATATTTTTCGCGCACGAATTCCTAAACTCGTCAAAAGCGGAAGAGCGAGACTCGTTTGAACTGCGCTGCACAGACCGTTTTTAGCTCTGCCTAAAGACAGCGCAGCGCGAGCTCAGAACAAATGCGTTTACTCGCTGACTGATATAGATATAGATATATATATATATAATTTATTTAAACTACTCTTAGTGTTATTTTTATGGTTTAACTAATTTTTTATTATTTCTATTTAAATGCAAAAAATACAAAATTAATTGGCAAAACTGTTATACATATAATATTACTATTTTTATTTCATAATAACTGTCATAAAACATATGATAGTTTTATTTATCATTTTCATTTTGTTGGCTCTGTAATGTTCCACATATACTGTATGCCATCACAGTAAGTTTGGGATATCAAAAAGAAGAAAGAAAGAAATAGAAGAAAGAAACACGTACTTTCAGCACTCTAGATAACTTTTGATGATAAATGTAGCAACTTAATGATAAATACAGTATCAATGAAACCAGTAACACACACACACACTTCTACATCTAACACAGATGACATCACGCACACACACACACACACACACACACACACACAAACACACACACACTTGAGGCGCCAGCATTAGCCTCTGTCACTGCTCAATTATGGCAGCCATTACAGTGGCACATCTTCCAGCGCCACACTTGACAATATCGAACAAGTCAGCCGTTTTAATTAAAAGTTCTCTGTTTCAGCGTGCTCCTCACCTGCCGTGTTAATTACACACAGTGCTGCTCTTCCTCTGCCTTTATTTTCAGACGGCTAATTACACATTCTTGAGTCTCTTCACCTTCACTGCTATGAGCAGGTGCAACGACAAAACAAGGTGTGCTGTTCCAACCTCACACGCAAAATCACCGCGATTCGTTAAGGACAAGACCACTCGTTAACACACAGGACATGTTACAAGTTAATCTTTCAGCGCTTCTGAGAAATAATAGAGTTCTCAGTTATGTCTCATTTAGATACCGCCTTTGTCTACTTTTTCTACTAAAAATCCCGCATTGACAATCATGAAGCATCATTAAGGGAAAGAGTACAATCAACACCATTTTAATGCTCAGAAGTCGCTCTTTGAAAACTATGAGAGTTAAATGAGACATAATTGAGAATCATATTAAGTATTTAAGTTGGTCTCAGATGTTTCTCCTAAAAGCCTACAATGAAATCATGAAGCTTCATGAAGGCAAAGAGTTTAACAAATAAAATGTTATTGCTCAGAAGTTGCACTTTCATTACTTGAGACATAAATGAGACATAATTGAGAATAACATTAAGTATTGAACTATGTCTCAGATGTTTCTCCTAAATTTTATTGGCAAGAAGTTGCTCTTTCATGACTTATGAGAGTTAAATGAGACATAACTGAGAATGTGATTGCTCAAAAATTGCTCTTTTATAACTTACGAGTCTTAAATGAGACATAATTGAGAATAACATCAAGTATTGAACTTGGTCTCAGATGTTTCTCCTAAATTTTATTGGCCAGAAGTTGCTCTTTCATGACTTATGATAGTTAAAGGAGACATAACTGAGAATGTAATTGCTCAAAAATTGCTCTTTTATAGCTTACGAGTCTTAAATGAGACATAATTGAGAACAACATTAAGTATTTACTAAAAATCCTGCACTGAAAATCATGAAGCATCATTAAGGGAAAAAGTTAATTCAATTAAACGTATTGCATTAATAATTTAACTTTGCAGGTTTTAGGAGAAACATCCGAGACCCTGAAAATCATGAAACTTGATTAAAGCCAGGAGTTAAATCAGAAGTTGTGCTTTCCTAACTTATGAGACCTAAATGAAACACTGAGAATCACATTAAGTATTTAACTTTGTCTCAGATGTTTCTACTAAAAATCCCGCATTGACAATCATGAAGCATCATTAAGGGAAAGAGTACAATCAACACCATTTTAATGCTCAGAAGTCGCTCTTTGAAAACTATGAGAGTTAAACGAGACATAATTGAGAATCACATTAAGTATTTAACTTTGTCTCAGATGTTTCTCCCAAATTGTATTGTTTCTCTAATTTTATTGGCCAAAAGTTGCACTTTCATAACTTATGAGAGTTAAATGAGACATAACTGAGAATGTAATTGCTCAAAAATTGCTCTTTTATAAGTTACGAGACTTTAACTTTGTCTCAGTTGTTTCTCTGAAAAACCTGCACTGAAAATCAAAAAGCTTCAGTGAGGGAAAGAGGTAATTCAATAAAATGTTATTGCTCAGAAGTTGCTCTTCATAACTTATGTGAGTGAAATGAGACATAATTGAGAATTAATCACATTAAGCATTTAACTTTGTCTAAAATGTTTCGCGTAAAAAACCTGCATTAGAAATCAAGCAGCTTCATGAAGGGAAAAGTTAATTTAATAAAATGTTATTGCTCAGAAGTTGCTCTTTCATAACTTATGAGATTTAAATGAGACATAATTGAGAATCACACTATTTCACTTTGTCTCAATTGTTTCTCTGAAGCTACACGTAAAATCAAGAAGCTTCATTGAGGGACAGAGATACGAGACATTAAATATACCTCGAGATATTAAATATATATATTACGAGACTTAAATGAGACGTTTCTTCTAAAAACATCTGCACTGACAATCGTGCTGCTTCATTAAGGAACAGAGTTAAGAGGAAAAGTGCTCAGAAGTTGCTCTTTCATAAGAGACTTCAATGAGACATAATTGAGAAACACAAAGTATTTAACTTTGTCTCAGATGTTTCTCCTAAAGTAGGAAAATAAAAACAGACACAAGTGAATCAATGCATGCGGTGCGGCACAGATCATTTGATGAGAAATGTCTGAGTTCATACTGAGATCTCAGTTTGAGACACTGTTGAGATCTCTTCTGAAACTCTACAGGCGACGCAAGTGAGATTACTAAGGTACTTTCTCAGGAGAAACATCTGAGATTTCTGCACAAGTCTCCATTTGTTTTCAATGCAGTCTCCATTTGAGACATTAAAGAGATCGAATCAGTCATTTTTCTTGACTCTCGGTGTGTTTCAAAAGCATGGGAACGTTCAGGAACCTGTTTGAAAAGGGCAGGGCGATTTTCCAAAGGTTATTGTGAACGAGAGTGTAAGATCAGCGCCGTGTGATGGGTGTTTCCCATCAATCGTCATTACCCACAATGCACTTCGGCCCTATTGTTGTTTCATGAGGGTGCTGAATCACTGTAGACAGTGGCGTCTTTAGTCGGTACACTTTCCCAGGCCGTATTTTAAGTCATTCATTACGACTCCGGACAGGACGGGATCAGAAATGACAGAGTCCAGTTCAGGCTCCGTGTCTTTGTGCAATACAAATAAAACAATAACATTCAATTATACGGATCTGAATGGAAGTCAACGGATTGAACCGGATCGCTGGCCCGTCTTAAGCGAACCCGACAGATGGAAAGCGGACTATATTACCCATCACGCACCAAACCGCACCAGATTAGATCAAACTGGACTCGACTAGCTGAACTAAACAAGACTCTAATGGAAAAGCCCTTAGATAAACCACAACGAGCAGATCTAACATTAAATGAAGGTGAAAAGCAGCCTCCGTTCCACTCAGGAGACCAGCACACAAAAACAGGAAGTAGCTCTGCCTGCACTTCCTTACAGACATCAGCGTCTGTCCAAAACAACACGAGCGCTGCTCACTCGGCCTTCAAAATCAACCTGTATCTGTATCTTTATCTGCTTCAGTTGTACTTATATTTTCCTGTTGATGTTTTTTTTTACTTGTGCAGACGTTATCAGAGTTATAAATATCAAACAGCATCGCAAAATAGACACAAAACAATATAAAAAAGGCAAAAAAATTATTTTCCGAAAAACAGTAATTCCATCATGTTTTACAGTATCGAATTTATGTGAATATCCTTAAAACAAGACGCATTTATTTGAGCTACAATATTGTATAAGATTACAAGATAACATATTAAAAGAATGTATTTCATGGATGTTAGATTTATGCTTAAAACAATAATAATAATTAAAAAAAGCCAATCGGATAAGGAAAAAAATGAATTCAAAATATAGTCTCTGGCATAAAGCTGTACGGTCTTATGCCATTTTCTTTGATTAAAAAATAGTAAATAATATATACAATATGAAATAGTAAAATACCTTGTTTAAAGATGTTAAATAATTATAAATAATAATAGAAATAGTAAATATTAAATCTAATTTGCTTAAGGATATTAAATAATAATAAATAATAAAATAATAATAGTAAATCTACCTTGTTTAAGGACATTAAATAATATTAAATAACAATAAAATGTAATAAGTAGTAAATATAACCTAAAGTTTAATGATAATAAAAAATAAAACAATAAATAGTAAACCTATCTTGTTTAAGGAATGTAACATCCTTAAACAAGATAGATTTACAATTTTTTAAATTATTAATAATAATTTTAAAAAAGCAATAAATAATAATATTTTAATGATTAATAAAACCAGTACATAAACCAAACCTGTTTAAGGATATTAAACATTAATAAATACAAAGTACAGATTATGCACTATTTAAAAACTATTGCAGTGAATTTAATTTAGTGAATTGGCATTTAAAGTCAACATGAAATTTCTGTCACGAGAAAAAAATAGATATAGTACAGGACTTGATTTTACACTTTGGGAATCGACTGGATCATGAAAAGTGCCAGACTGGGATGGAAGAAGGTGAAAAACATCAGAGGAACTGATGACGTCAGACGGAAAGAAAAGTCGTTTCAGAGGCGGAGCTTGTTCTTCATAACGACATGATGAATCGTTCACATTAAGACCAGCTACACGGATTAAGACAGAGCCGGTTTTGATTTGATGTTGACTTTACTCCGACTTGACATAAGCGCTAATCAACATGCGGCCAATGTTGCGTCTGCACCCGTCCCAAACAGTTCAAGCACAAATAGGTTTAAGAGCCGCATTTCCAGGTCAAACAAACAGCGTGTGAGAGCCCAGACCGGCCTTATCAAAGCAGCGCAGAGATAAAAAGCAAGAAACATATTCACAAACACACACACACACAGACATTTAATCACAAAGGAAGTGGGCTACAGGACACAACAATGTCAACAGAGCGAGAATCCAGCCAGCGGCACGGTGGGAAACTAACTCTGCTGACGTAACTTTGGAGGACACACAGGACACCACGACGAGACGCAAACAAGTGAAAAACAACAGAAGCTATTGTGCCGCCGAAGGCCCGTTCTTTGTGATTATGATGCCTAGAAATTCACTTTTAGTGAACATTCACTTCTTTTTTAGGGGTATCTTTAGCTTTAGGAAGGCATTTTTTACGGATGAAATATATATATTATATATAATTATTATCAAACTAAATTTTATAGACACTGCTGGTCAAATGTTTGGAATAATTCATATTTTCTGTATGTTTTTGAAAGAGGTCTCTTCTGCTCACCAAGGCTGCATTTATTTGATTAAAACTGTAATATTGTGAAATATTATTACAATTTAAAACAGCTGTTTTCTCTGTGAATCTCTGTTAAACTGTAATTTATTTCTCTGTATTTTCAGCATCATTCCTCCAGTCTTCAGTGTCACATGATCTTCAGAAATCATTCTAAATGAATACTTTTATTCAGCAAATATGCATTACATTGATCAAAAGAGACAGTAAAGCGTTTCTAATGTTACGAAAGTTTCTATTTCAAATAAATGCTGTTCTTTTGAATCTTCTACTCATCAAAGAAGACTAAAAAAAATGTTTCCACAAAATATTAAGCTGTTATAGTATATTAAGCCATTTTTAACATTGATAATAATAAGAACCATTATTATTAACTGAGCACGAATAATGATTGCGCAGCAGATCAGCATATTATACTGATTTCTGAAGATCATGTGACACTGAAGACTGGAGTAATGATGCTGAAAATACAGCTTTGATCACAGAAATAAATTACAGTTTAACAGAGTTTCACATAGAAAACACTTATTTGAAATTGTAATATTATTTCACATTTTTTAATGCATTTGCTGTATTTTTGATCAGCCTTGGTGAGCTTTTTTCTTCTTCTTTCCAAAACATTACAAATGTTAATTCTAAACTTTTGACCAGTAGTGTATAATCTAGAATATTATGAAATATCAAACTCACTACATGGGGGCATTTTTCTTTTTCAATATCTGGGGCATTTTTGGTGTCATTTTTGCCCTAAGACTTGGTTAAATTTACTTTCAGCAAAAAAAAAAAACGGTGAATATGGGACAGATGGTATAAAATACAGTCAGAGGCCAGAAAAGCAGAGCAGGTGAACAAAAGCAGCAGGAACTGAAGACACTCTTGATCAAGGATGAACTGACGTCTTATATAAAGTAGAGATGGTTCAGTCTCTGTATTGACATCTGTAAGGTCATCTAGGGACATTCACATGCTGCACAACTAGTGAAGACAGCAGCGTTTCTGCTGTAGTGAACTAAACTCATCAGAGAGACAATGAAAGTGAAATGAGATTTTCCCCAAAGCGCTGACGTAACGCTGGCATCTTTTCTCTGCTAGCTCAGCGTGACGTCTCTAGACGGCTAATAATAAAGCACAAGCATTCTTAGCATAGATGCTACAGCGACTGGAGGAAATGGTGAATTTAAGTGGCCTAATTGACAAAAGTGCTTCATATTTTCATGTTCATTCATACTGATTGCCGGCACACTGTCAAAATGCATTTACTGTTTATCAGACAGAAACTACGATGAAGAATTCAAATTCAGCACGAGGCATTTTAAGTTTCCTCGAAACAAAGAAAACATGATAATTCATAAACGATACAACGCTGTGGTGACTTTTATCCTGAAGCACTAAAATGCTCATTGTAAAAAATAATAAGAAAATATAAAAAATAAATTTACGTATTTAAATATTCATATTAATGTGAATTTAAAATAAATAAATAAATATTGATATTAATTTACTTTTTAATTAAATATATTTATTTATTTAAATATTAATATTTAAGTCTCATTATATGACTATATGTTACAAATATATAGCGTTATATATAGTAATTAATTTTATATAGATAAATAAAATATAAAATGGTATAAATATGATGCTGTGTGTGAAGAACTGACCCACTACTCATTAGAAAATTTCAAAAACATCTTAGAAAAGATTTAAATGTGATGCAAAGCTGTCGTACGACTCAAGGAGACTCGAAATATAGCGCACGAGTCATATGGACCGCTTCTGCACTGCAAGTTTTGTCATTTTAACCTGAAACGAGTAGTTAAAAGTGATTTTAAAAGTTGCTAGAAGGACATTTTTAGACATTTTTATCTCACACAACCAAAAAGATGAGCAGAAATAGTCAGAGGCCTGAAAATTGGACTATTATAAGCAGGCTCATTATTAGCATTAAATAGCTAATTGTGGCAATAATATTGCTATTACAAGCTAAAACGCTCATTAATTCCTAATCTCAGGCACAATTAAAGGGTTTGATATTCCTCTGCATCTCTCCGCCTCGGCTCCTTTCCTGCCGTCGTTCTGCTCGCTAAGAGAAAGACAAAGATGCTCTGAGAGGTGCTGGATTGTGGGAGGAGAAATCTTCTTCTCTCTTCATCTTTGCGCTTAATGCAATCGCCGGCGTTTGATTGACAAGCATAACCAAACCAGAGCGATGCAAATAGCAGCAGGCTTTGCACCCGGCACTTTTTTCGGCCCGTGCACAAGCGCGTTATTAAAATAACCCCACTTTTCAACATGGCTTAATAAGCTACGGCTGTTAGCAGAACAAACGTGCGCCGTGCCATCCGGGCCTATCCACCGTTAGCCGAAATCTCCGAGACTGGCATGAGATACGGGCACGATGCAACCCGATACAGGCTTAAAACGGATGAATAATACGCAAATTTAGCAGCGTGCCCACACGTTTGTGTTACTTATTTCTTTCCCCTCTCTTTTCTCAACGATTCACACTTTTCCCAGCATTTCCAAGCCAAGTTGCATGGCAACAGACAAGCTGTAGTTTGCAGACCCCCCTCCATCCTCCTGCCCGACTTTCCAACAGCGCAAAACTGCGACACAATTAAGTGAAAGCGCAGGAACCGAGGGGCAAAGGAAGGGGGAAGGGGGGAGGCATGCAAATGATCGAACCCTAAACAACACTCAAGTCTGAAGAAAACAATAGCAGGCATTGAAAACACGAAGGCCGCGACTACCGAAAGCTGTCTCTGCCCTCCATCTGTGCATTCGGATCACGACTGCAATGCATTGAAAAACAAATGCACACTGGAAAAAGCATGCACGGCGCTGGTTACTTCCTAAACGCACCTCCAGGGTCAAGGTCATTTCTTTTTTGTGGCTGTAATTATTTATTTATTTTTGCCGTCGCCGCAGGAAACATTCATCAGAGGAGGAATTAAAATCAGCTCTCGCATGCAACCCAAGTGTTGCTCCAAAGCAAACCACATTACAACCCGCAATGTAATAAAATGTCACGTTTTATAAAACGCGCACTTTAACAATACAAATCTCCGCGTAGGAAAGCCTGCAGGTGCGGCGTCCATATTGCACAAATTATGCATGAGTGTGTTTGTGTGGAAAACACGCCGAACGCAAACATCTGCCACAACAATCAAACTCACATCACAATGCAAAATTCTCACAGCCTGTGAACTGTGCATGTCACACACACACACCTGAAGTTTGCAGGTCGTGTTTTAAAATTGCACAAACACCTCCACACTCACACACACATGCATTGCATATCTAATCCAAGCTTATAATTACTCAGTGAGCCGTTATACAAAACGACCCGGGCAAAAACACAAGGTTGGGTTGCATTTGACATACTTGAGCCAGAGAAATGTCCGCTTCCCAGAGACGTCGGTCCGTTCTTCCCGCTGCTGACAGGAGGGGAAAACATCTACAAAACAATCATGACAACACATTAAAAACTTTCATAACCCACCCTAAAGCAAAGAATATAAAACACGTCCTGGTTAAAAGCATGCTAATCACAGCATAATGCATTGCTTTACATCATAAATGCATGCAAGTTAATTTGATTAATAATATACCCTACATTAAACTCAAATATTATCCAACTGCAATGTCAAAACGAAGCCAGATTTGACATAATCAATGTCCCGAGCTCATAAACTAGCCTGACTGCCACTTTACGCTCTGTCTGTCTGAATAGAGTCGCTGCACACAGACAGCTGGAATATTTTTGGATCTGTGGCTTCATAAAAACACATTTCCTGAGTGAAAACTTCCCAAAAGCATTTCTCACAGGATGCACATTTAGGTTTGTTTTTTTGCACTGAGCCAGATGAACCACTAGAATCTACTTTAATCTCACGTTCCTTGTCAAAAATCATTCTGATGGAATTCCTAGCATCATTTGGAAGAAACCCTAATGGGATCAAACTAGAATTCTTCAGAATTCCAGTCGGACAGAATTGCATTAGGAGTGACCCAAAATTATAATGACCAGAAATTCCTTTCGAAGCATTTTTAAAGGTTCAACACAACATGTATATGAATCTATTAAAGAAAAGGGAATTTAAAAAACACAAGAAAAGACTGAATAAAGTGGGATATACTACCATTGGTGTGGGGAACATTTTCAAATCGCTGTTTGGCATCTATAAGACAACAGAATTACTAATGCAGCATCACATCTATCAAATCCACACAAGCTTTTGCAACTTTCTTTCAGATTTCAAATGCAATTTACGCGGCGCACAAAAGTCATCTTAAAAGACTTCTACTGAATCATTAGCGCGCAGAAACACAATGAAATGTGAGACAACGAAACAAAGTGTGATCATTGACCTCCGGCGCGCAGAGACGCGAAGTGACTTACCGCGCTGAAATCCAGCAAATCGCTCAGTTCTTTATCCGTCCCTAACGCGGCCATTCTCTGATGATGATGGGGATGATGATGGTGATGATGCATTTTTAAAAATATCACATAAACCTAAAAACATGGAAACAGATCGCAATGAGAAAACACCCGATCAGGAGGAGCGTGCCTGGTCTTCAGAAACACACACACACGGACCCACGGCACGATCGAGACCCAAAAAATCCACTCTGCGCGAAAAAGACACTGTGGTTTAGAGCAACATTGTGCCACAAGGTGAAGCAGACGCGCAGGAGTCCGGTAGCACGATCGCGAACAAGTCTCTCCAAGTGTCCCTCCAGCGCGCGGCTTCAACAATCCGAATCAAGACACGCGACCACTAACTGAGGGGGAATGTGGATTAAATAAACACGCAGATCTGCGCGTAATGAGCTTCGCTCTGCTCGTGGAGTGTTTTATTGACAGGACGGTGAAGGAGCGTTCAGCGCGCGCCGCGTACAGCCACCTACTGCAGGAGCGCTCCGTACAGACACAGAAAGCCTAACTTTGACTGCCACGAACTTCTATTAAACGCTTCACAGCCCGATCGAGCGCGCGAAGGGGGTTTAGTTCGAGATATACGCGTTTTAGTAATTATTGCATATTTGTGCTCGCGACGTAGAGCACAGATGACAGCTGAAAGCAGCTCAGAGTCAAGTTTGGGTCACTTGTTTTGTTGTTGTTGTAAATAAACGTATTTAATCACTTTGACCTTTCGGGATGTTTACATTCAAAATACAAATAAAAAGAATTAAGGAAAAAATAAATTAAGGGAAGAAAGAAAACAAAAAGAGGGGAAAAAATGGAATAGAGAAAAAACATTTTTAATCACTTTTGACCTTTCGGGATGTTTACATTAAAAATAAAAAAAGAATTAAGGAAAAAAATTAATAAGGGAAGGGGGGGGGGGAATTATGAATAGAGAAAAAAACGTTTTTAATCACGTTTGACCTTTCGGGATGTTAAAATATAAATAAATAAATAAAATAAGGTAACAAAAATGAGAAAATAAAGAGTAAAAAAGTATTCTTATTCTTATTGAGAAAAAAGTTTTTAATCACTTTTAGACTTAAAAAAATACAAATAAATACATTTAAAGAAAATTTAAAAAGTGAATTAATTTGACCCTTAAATGTAAAGATTCAGCCCCTCATGCATATGCAAACTGGTAATATGCAATAAAACTGTCTTCTAACAATTTTAGTTGTTAGAGAATAAGGAGGCCTTGGCTGATCTCGCTTCATGCCAAGCACTGCAGCATTTCCCCCAAACACCTGTAGTGCTGCAACAGATTGTTCTGCATAAGCGGAGAGGAATGGAGGGGTTTTCCCCCCCAATGAATGTGCAAAGTCTCATTGCAGATAAATACATATCAACTAAAACTGCAGTTTATGATGCACACAGTTTGACTGAAATAAGAAGCAAACCAAACCCCCTTTGCCGAAGTCCTTTAACATTTCTTTCCTTTACTCCACCCAAAAAAAAGTCAGTCAGCAGGAGGTTTAAAAAACATTTGGCATGCTTGGCATCATCATGGCATGCTTTAAATGCATCGTTGTGCTTTCATAAGAAGTATTTAATATGGTTGCATTGGTGGATGACACACGCGGGCCTTATGAAACCCTGCAGAAGCGTCTCTTTAAGAGCTCTGATGGAGTCCATTATTTCACACACCTGTGCCGAAACCTTCCCTGTTAATCACACACACACTCATCAGTATATTCAATAAAAAACATGAATATGAAGACGAGGATTGAAGAGCAACAGAGAACAACTAGAGCCTCGTCGAGTCGAGTCGTGTGGATTGATGCACTGCGGTTTACAGGCCAATCCTGCATCTGTCAAGCAGGAATCTGGAGGTTTTAATCATCTTCACACACATATTTAACACATAAGCAGCACAGATCACCTTTAAACCATTCCCTTGTTATGAAAGGTGCATCCAAAAAATGTGTTTTGAACCACTGATGCTGTTCAGGTGGGTCAGGAAACGAATCTGTGGCACAAACAGTATCACTTCCTGTTTGAATGCAGCGCCTCCTTGTGGTTTAGCAGATTCTGAAGTTGTAGCTAAAGTTGTAGCTTTTTAGACATAAAGTGACTTAATGTGCAGAAGCATCACAGCATCTTCACGGCCAGATTTGATTGTTGCATCACTGATGAATGGTTTCAAAAGCAAAAATAGTTTGGCCATTTTTGTGCAACAAAATATGGCCCGAATTTGACGAACGGTACAAATATTGTAGCAGGAGTGTTTAAAAATAAACATAAATATGATTCAAAAGTTAACAATGGAGAAAAAAGAAAATGTATCCTGTTGGGGCACAAAATTGGCCATTATCAGGTCAAAAGCATTCTTCTCTATATACTGACACTGAAAATAGCTATATATTTTGACTACAAATCTATATACAAATAAATATATTATTATATAAAATATAAAGAAATATATATATAAGAATATTTCAAATGTTATATAGTAGCTACAGTATAGTCTAATTTCCATAGGCTCAAAAGTATGACTTTTTTCAGCTGTTTCACACTTTGAGTGACACAACAAAATTAAAATAAAGTTAATAACAGAAAAAAGCGGGGGTGAAAATAATGAAAATGTATCCTGTTGGTGTGCCAAATTGGCCATTATCAGGTCAAAAGCATTCTTCTCTATTGACATGCATTCAACAACAAAAAAGCTATATATTTTGACTTAATAAAAATACAATTCTATGTAAAAAAAAAAAAAGTTTTATATTATAAAAATATAAATAAAAAATATATAAGAATATTTCATTATATTGTAGTAGTTATAGCATAGTCTAATGTTTATAGGTTCTTAAAAGTATGAAACTGACTTTTTTTTCAGTGACCAAACACTAAAATGTTTAAAGCGTTGAAAAAGGTTTAGAACAGGACCACAAAATTGGCCATTACTTCTATTTTGTATTTTATTAAGTTAAAATATGGGACCGAATGCATCCTTCTCCATTGACATTCAATTGAGGAAAAAAGCTAAATATTGTGACTTAATAAAATATACACATACATAAAAATAAATATATTGTTCTATAAAAATATTAATAAATATATATAAGAATATTTCATTATATTATAGTAGATTTACCAGAGTCTAATTTTTATAAGTTCTTAAAAACATGAAATTGACCTTTTTTCCTCGGTTGTTCAGAAGCATGTAAATTATAGTATTCTGGGCATGTTATCCAGACTGTAGAATTAATAACCAAACCGTAAGCACAGTACTGTATGAAGCATGGGTAGAGCCACAGGGAAGAGCAGCACAGCATTCACATGTGATCGAAAGCAACGGGCTGCAGCTGTGGAAACAAAGAGCCGTGTGGAAACCGATTGTGAAACTTCACAAAGATTCCTCCCTGATCATGCAAAAATACCACGGTAATCAATACCGGCAACGGGGCGAATCTGGCTTCAGTCTGGAGTCACGAGAATTCAGTGAGTTCTGTATGTGAATTCAGCTCAGAGGTGCACGGGCAACATTTGAATTGTTCACTTATTTCTTTCAGCTCTGTGCACTGAAATACAAAACGGACCCAAGTGTGTTTAAGTCTGTTGCATGACAAATGCAAATAATTATAACCATACAAACACGCACAGTGAGGATAGCAACGCTTTCCCATCTCTTCAGGCAGTTTGCACAATCAAACTCTACAGTATTTTGGTGTAAATGTGTCTGTTACCTGGTAGAATTTTGACAAAAGCTTCAAAATAATGACTTAAAGAAATAGTTTATGCAAAAAAGGAAGATTTGCTGAAAATGTACTCACCCTCAAGCCATCCAAGATGAGGATGAGTTTGTTTCTTCATCAGGTTTGTAGAAATGTAGCACTGCATCAGTGTCTCAGCACTGGATGCTCTACAGTGAATGGGTGCCGTCAGAATGAGAGCTGATAAAAACATCACAATAATCCACAGCACTCCAGTCCATCAGTTAACATCTGGAGAAGACAAAAGCTGAAACAAATCCAGCATTAAGATGTTTTTAACTAAAATACATTTAGTCCATAATCCATAGAATAATCTTGTACCATATTGATATAAAAAATATAAAGAGAAAGAAAATGTATTCCATTCGCTGTTAACAACATGAAGTGCATTAAACACTATATTACGTCAAAGTGTCTGAAAACTGGGTTTCGTGAAGGAACTGCATGTGAATATGTAATCCTGTAATCAATAAAAAAAGTAACTGTAGTCATTTTAAAATGTAATACAATCTAATTAAAAGAACCTGATTACTTAATCTAGAGTACATGTAACTGGTTACTATCCAGCACTGATTATGGACTTGTATTTTAGTTAAAAACATTTTAATGCTGGATGTGTTTCAGCTTTTGCCTTCTCCAGATGTTTACTGATGGACTGGAGTGCTGTGGATTATTGTGATGTTTTTATCAGCTGTTTGAACTCTCATTCTGACGGCACCCATTCACTGCAACGAGTTTTCATTTTTGGGTCAACGTTTCTAGTTAGAGTCTATTTCTCAAATAAGGCATCATACACTCAGAAAAATAGGTACAAAAGCTGTCACTGGGGCGGTACCTTTTCAAAAGGCACACCTTTGTACCTAAAGAGTCCATATTGGTACCTTAAAGGTACATATTAGCACCTAAAGTGTAAATCATAATTTTAATTTAATCATAACAAATTGAAAAGGTACTGCTGCCCCAGTGAAAGCTTTTGTACCTTTTTTCTCAGAGTGTATGATGCCTTTTTTGAGAAATAGACTCTAATTTAAAGGAATAGTTGACCCAAAAATGAAAACTCGTTGCAGTGAATGGGTGCCGTCAGAATGAGTGTCCAAACAGCTGATAAAAACATCACAACAATCCACAAGTTTTATGTTCCACTGAAAAAAATAAAGACATGATGGTGAATAAATGCTGAGTTTTGGTTAAACTATCCATTTAAGCAAGAACAAATGAAGCAAGGTTCTCCTGAGGAGATCAAGATTAATGCACAAGTCTCTTTCTGAAGCACACAATGCTAAAACATCTTAATTCTGACACAATGAGGATGCACACTAAGCCTTTAAGCCTGTGACTCTCGATGTCTGGAGACACGGCAAAGCAGATTTGAGATGTACTTTACTATCTGCGCTCGCTCCTTCCGCCGTCAGGAGCAGATCTACATGCCATGTTTATATGTAATGTGAAGGTCTCTTCTGTCTGTTAAAGCTCAGACAGCTGCCGCAGATTTAATCAAGGATCAACTGGATCTCCTCCTTGTTAGTGTCAGGGCGGCCGGGTCTATCTGGGTCAGTGGAATTACCGCGGGAGTGTTTGGATATCATGCCGCAATTAGTGATTAGATGGGAAAGGATTGAAAACACACGTCAGAGATCTCTGTGAAGCATTAGCGATCACATGGTGGAGAGAAACCAGAGAAATGACATTTATCCCGCTTTAGTTTGAGCTTCATCCATCGTTCGGTGTTCAGACGATCTTCAGAAGAGTCTGGTGAGAGTTCATATTGAGATCTCTCACTTGGGATTGCAGACTTCGGTGTGTTGGAAGCTCTGAGTTGAGCTTGAGGCGCTGTTGAGAGCTCTTCTGAAACAGAAAACACATGTGAGATTACTGAGAGTTTGTTTCTCAGGAGAAAATAAAACATCTTAGGCTAAAGTCTCAATTTATTCTACATTTAATTTCATTCCAGTCAAGGAGAAAAAAACTTAAATCAAACAACTGAAAATATTTATATATATATATATATATAGTGTATATATATACACTGTAAAAATGACCGTGAATTTAACAGTAAAAGACTGTAAAAATGCTACAGTAAAAACCTGTTAAAT
>JADLZM010029013.1:178886-192511 GCA_018148995.1 Sinocyclocheilus maitianheensis
ATATAGTTTAAATATCTCAATTGTTTATTTTAAATAAACATTTATATTTTATATATTGTATTCATTAAATTATAAGATAACATATTAAATATATTTAATTTCATACATTACATATATAAAACACACATTCAATACATTTCATATATAAAATAAAATGTTTTATAGAATATAATATCATAGATAGATAGATTATTTTCTATGGGAAATTTAGCAGATAAAAAAAAATAAAGAGAAAAAGACGTGTTCTGAAGAAAAGGTGTTCTGTCCCAAAAGTCAACCAGAGGGAAAAAAGGCCAGAAAAAAAGTGAGTTTGATGGAACAGCAAGTGCATTTGGTTGAATTCCTCCAGTGTTCCAGTTTGTAAGGAAGAGAGCGAGTCGTAGACAGGAATGATGACATAAACACAGCCTGCAGCTTTTCCTTCACAAAACACAGTATTTGCCAAACACCTGCGGCCTCGGCTGAGGGGCAGCGAAACGCCTTTAATACTCTCTGATTCTCTTCATTTAGAGATCGGGTTACGGCGCATTCCTCCGGACAGAATTCCCCCCTAAAAATTCCCATCCCGACCTCCCCAGATAACCGTTCCCGCTCCTCCCAGAGCCCAGCTGGGGCATCTTCACATGGGCAATTAACAAACCTCTGTCGTTCCTAACCAGCGGTCAGCCCACAGCCTCTCCACCGCCCACCGACCTCTGTGTTTGTGTCGGAGTTTATCCCACAAATGTGTTATTGGACGCTGAATGCCAAGCAGATGGTCCTGCGGTTGGTACAGGTGCCACAGGCTTCGCACTAGAAAAAAAATCCTGCCCAAGATCAAGTGCGGGGCACATCCGCTCCTAAAAAAAGAAAAGAAAAACAGGTTTGTCGAAATGAAAAGGTTTGAAACTAATGCCTCATTTAAGACTCAAAGGCCAGAGTTGAAAGCTGCTTACTAAAATATTTCATAAGCTAGTGTGTAAGCTGACATATCGACACTACAGCGGCCTATTTTACTGAGCACAGGCATTATAATGCATATAACACAACAACACATTCATAAATATATCATGTGTGTATAATGCAAATACTCTTAATGGCCTGTTAATCTCTCTAAGGTCTCGACATTAAGATGCATTTTAAGAAGTGAGGTTAGTAAGGTTTTTTTTTTTAAAGAAATGCAAAGATGCATTAAAGTGATCAAATGTGGCATTTATAATATTACAAAATGTTTATATTTTAAATAAAATATATATATATATATTTTACTTAATAATCATCTAAATGTTTTCCACAAAAATATGAAGTGTTTTTTTTTACAAACTACATTTTAAAACATATTCAAATTTTAAAAAAGTTATTTTAAATTGTTACAATATTTCACAATATTGGTGGTTTTACTGTATTTGTGATCAAATAAATTTAGCCTTGGTGAGCAGAAGAGACATATTTATTATTATTATTATTATTATTATTATTAATAATAATAATAATAATAATAATAATAATAATCAGCATCATCCATTATTATTATCTTACTGACCTCAAACTTTTGAATGGTAGTATTTAACAAACAAACAAAAAAATCTCAATATTTTGCCAATTTTTCATATGCATCTCAATATTTTTGCTCTGAGACGGTGAAATGTTGCCAATTAGATTCAACATTTTTTAATATCATAACTACAGTAAAAATAGTTAAAATGAGAAATTTTCCATGCTCAATAAATGAACACTAAGATAAAATTTAAATGTTTTCAATTATATCCACACACACACACACACACACACACACACACACATATATATATATATATTATTTAATTAAATATTTAATGACATAAATATAAATACTAATAATAATTATTTCAAACCAACAAATATTGTTGCCAGTTAGAATCAAAAAGTTTCAAAATGCATAACTACAAGACAGTAAAAATGTTCAAATAAGGTGTTTTCCATGAACACTAAAATTAATATTTAATTATTTTCAACTATATCCACCTATATAGATAGCAACATGACCTACATATATTTTTGCACATGAATCAATTATTATAAGCTCTGAACTGATTCATATAAATGAATCAAACTTACTGTACAAACTCTAATTGCATTTTTCTCTAAATAATAACAATAACAAAGTTAATAAATAAAATAAATAAGATAATAAATAATAAATAAAAAGAATTAGGGAAAATATCTAACATATTTAAAAAAATTTAATCACAATGATGCTCAATTTTGAGAAACATGATAAACATAAATGAAAAATAAAACAATTAGGAAAAATATCTAATATATTGTAATTTTTTTATCACAATGTTGCTCAATTTTGAGAAACGTTGTCAGTATCAATATTTCTGCTCTGTAAGCGCTAAAAAAATATGTTTTTTTCACTCAGAGGAACCATAATTTCAGCTCAACAGAAATTGTTGCCAATTACAATAAAATGTTTAATATACTGTAACTACAGCACAGTAAAAATAGCTCAAATAAGACGTTTTCCATGCTGTTTTGACTAAATTAACAGTAATAATAATATTTAATTGTTGTCAACTATATCCAGATAGCAACATGACCAACATATATTTTTGCACATGAAACTTTGAATCAACTCTGAGCTGATTCATGTAAATGAATCAAACTTACCAACTCGAATGCCAGTTTTGCTCTAAATAACACATTTAGGACAAATAATAAAATGCATTAAAAATGCATTACATGTTGCTCAGTTTTATATATCAGCAGCAACATCATCACAAATATACGGTGCATATTCGATAGATTGGCCAGCTGTAATCCGCGCACGGGTCACACGTCAATCACGATTATCGGGAGCCTGACAGGTTCTCCTCTCGGGGACATTTGCATCTCACAGGCCTAAAGCTGCTCATAAAGTGCATGTTGAAAGCGGGAGCATCGCGGGGCGGCTGTTGAAAGGCGGGTTTGATACAGGAAAAGTGCGGGCTCAGCAGATAGGCCTCTTTTTGAAATAATCTTCCCTTTGGAAGAGCGGCAGAGAGCGGCGCACTCCTCTGCCCGCAGACCTCGCTTTGGACGCGGAAATAAATGAGTGCTCGCGCGGCCCGGGGCCTCAAAGGCTTGGCTTGATTCTCCCGCGAGGCCTCTGCCACCGCACGATATATAAAAAGAGCGGAGCGCAGATAAAAACTGCTCTCCGCGCCGCGGTTAGGCCATTCGCTGCGCTCCAGATGAAGGTTTATTTACTTTGGAGGGAGAAGAAAGAGGAGAGGGCATCAGAAATGAGGTGCTGGGGTTAAAGCTGAAGACGTTTTCAGGATGTTGGTTAATCCACGAGGATCCGCCGCGCCACCCACGCATTATACATCCGCGCGCGGCCAACTTCTGCGCACTTTTCAGACCAGTTTAAACAAGACTTTAATGCACGCATCTCAGACAGGTGATGTTTTTACCTTGGGAGCATCATGAAACACATCATCTTTCTTAATTCAGTCTTATTGTGAATTAATTTCGCACATTATTTAAGAAAAAAAAAAATTATTATAATCTTTCATCAAAATGTGCCCTATTTTCCAGAATACAAATCACGTTTTTTTTGGTATTTGTGCATGTTATTGCAAAAAAATCATAATCTTTCATCAAAATGTATTTTCCAGAATAAAATGCACGTTTAATTTGTGCGCATTATTAAAAAAAAAAAAAAAAGTCTTTATAATGTTCCATCAAAATGCACAGTATTGCGTCACTTTTTATTTGTGCACATTAGTCCCAGAAATTAAAAATGTCTTTAAAATGTTCAGTATTTTCCAGAATATAAGTCATGTTTTGTGTGTGTGTGCACATTATTCTAAAAATGTCTTCATAATCTTTCAATTAAATTTTTTTTTTCAAAATATAAGTTACTTTTTATCATCTGAAACATGCTGCGACTTACTTATATTAATTAGAATTTTTTATTAAGATTTTAAATTCGTTTTTATTTTTATATGTCTTATTTTATTTAAATGATTGTTAGTCTTTGTTAGTTATTTTGTGTTTTTATGTCTATGAAGTTTTTATTAATTTCAGTTTTGGTTTGAGTTATTTTAGTACATCAAGTACATTTATATATTTTATTTCAAGTAACTAAAGGTTTTAGTTTTAGTTCACTATGATAACCCTGACTGAGACTCAATCTGAGCACAGTTTAGATCTCCACTGCGACTCAAGGAGACTTTTTGATCTCATTGCAGATGCATCTGCTGTTAAAACCAAACTCCTGAACTCTCGTGTCTCTCGCCGTGCTGTGGTCCACTGAACCCTGAAGGACGTCCTGCGCCCAGAACCCCTCCTGCCCCGTCTCTGCCCAAAGCGGCAGGAATTATCAAGCCTAACGAAGCGTTCGCCCACTCCGACTGATAAATATTTATTTGGAGAAGCCAAATGAATGTGAATGGATGCGGGAAGGTGCGGCGAGCCTCATTGAACTGCTCTGGCATGTCCAAAGCCCATAATAATCATAACAATGACAATAATCCCACGTCACCATGGACACAGCGCCGTGGCAACCTGCCATCCCAGCAACCCTGCCTCACAACGCACACACATAGAGATATAGCTGAGTAAATGATGCCAATCACCTGTTAATCAATGTTACTTATGATTAGTATTTGACCAGAATGAGTTTTTAAATATCTGTTACCGATATCTAGAGAAACTTTACACAATTTTTACTAACTAAAAATACTAACAAAAGTGTGTTTTGTTGACAAGACTGGCAGTTCTCTTCATGTTAAGCACTGTAAAAAAAAAAACGTGTAATTTTTACTGTAAAAGTGCTATAGAAAAAAACCTCAAAGTTACCTTACCATATATGATTTTAAAAATTGCAAATGGTTTAACATTGCATGATATGTAATTTTACCATAATTTACCATAGTTTTTACCATACTCTCAAATGTATGGTTTTTGGATATAAAAATGACAAATTACCGTAAAATATGCAGTAAAAAAAAACAGTAAAAGAACATTTCCAGAAGTCCCATTGTGACTCATAACATACGATTATATTTTATTTAAATATACTTTCTTTTTTACCACCTGTTCTATTATCTGAGAAATTACAGTAAATTTTAAGGTAATTTTTTTTGGTAGTTCAAGATTGGTAAAGTAACATGATTTCACACGTATAAGCTGTAAATTATAGAAGGCACACCGATATGACATCTGTAACACCTAAAGCAATGTTTGTTTGTTTTTACAGTGGATTTCTGGCAAAAAAACAAAACAAAATAAAGATCAAAATTTTAATAGTAAAAATCTGTTAAAATGCTATTGGTAAAAACCTGTAAATCTAAACTGTTAAAAGTATAGTTATGAAAAAGAAACACTATAAACTGACGATTTCTATAATTCCCTGTGTGAACGTTCACGCAGCTTATGGAAAAATTATTTGTGATGAGCTTTGATTCATCACGTGACATTCTTTTCTTTCTTTTTTTTTTGATGGTTGTCAGTGAATTATAAAGGTACAGAACAGATGTTATAACTTCTGTAGGTTGGTATATTAACGTTATTGCAACACGTATTTTACTGTAAATTTAAGTTCAATCCATAAAACCTAAAATGTTGCTACTGTAATTTGTGTACAACCACAGCTGCTGATTTTTACTGTAAATTTCAAGGATTTTCAAACAGTGCAGCTGCCAGTTTGTTTTCTATAGAAGCTTGTTTTCGCCACTGAATAAAAACTCAGAATTGCGTGTTCATAAGTTGCAATTGTAAGACAAAAAACATTCAGTTCTAAGAAGAAAAGTCTGAATAGTCGTAATTACATTTATTACTTTATTCCGTGGTGGAAACATTGCGAGATATAAACTCAGAATTCATAGAAAAAAGTTAGAATTGCAAGATCTAAACTCATTGCGATTTAAACGCCGAATTGCGAGAAAGAAAGACAGAATTGCGAAACATAAACTCTAAATACAGAGAAAAAAGTTAAAACTATAAGATATAAACACAGAATTGCTAGAAAGTCAGAATTGCAAAAAAATCTGAATTCAGAGAAGAAAGTCAGAATTACGAGAAAGTCGGTCAGAATGCTGTTTATATTCCATAATTATGATAAAAAGTGGCAGTTACCTTTTTTATTTTTTATTCTGTGGAAGAAACATATGACCATAGTTTTCTCATAAATGTATCAATATGTTTTACAGTGTGGGACAGGAGAAATGATTTGAACCCTGAACAGAACGACGGCTCTCTTCTGTACCTGTAGCTGCAGTTGAGCTTGTGTTTGTCCGTCAGTTCCTCAAGCTTTGACTTGACAGCTGGGACCAATTTCTGCCCTCGAACCCCCCGCGCTCAACCCTGAAGCCCCTGATCCGACCACGCAGGGAACAGCCAGAGAGACCAGCACTTCCAATTATACCTCCATCCGCCAACACACACACACACACACAGTCACACAAACACACAGCCACACACACAGACACAGCAACACACACCCACACCCACCCACACCCCCACCTACCCCCACCCCCACACACCCCCCCACACTTCTAAAGACACACACACACACACAGCCCCACACACACACAGCAACACACACACACAGCAGCACACAGGTGCAGGAATGTGCAGCACACACACACACACACACACACACCCGCACACACACACACACACACACACACCCCCACACACACACAGCAGCACACACACACACACACACACAATTACTTCCTCTTACGGCCGTCACATCTGTGGAAAAATGCCACATGAAACGAGGAATGTGTTTTACTGCAGCGGTGCTAATGCAGGTGTGAGAGCATGACAGACAGACAAAGAAAGACCACATTCACTAAAGCCATGCAATCTACCGCACAGCGATAGTAAAACATCCCACCAGAGAAATAAAGATTCATCATTGCTATCGAGAGACCCGAGTCATTTTAAGAGAGCAAGAAATCTCAGAAACTTGAGACCAAATCACCTAGTAACCACCCTAGCAACCACATAGCAACACACCAGCCAGTTATTTTAGTATTGCAATACTATCATAGTTTTTATTCATAAAAATAAATAAAATATTGATTAATGTTGCTAAATTAATTTTTATTTTTTTTATAGTTTTCCACTTTCATTTTCATTTTAGATTAAGTTTTAGTACTTTTGTTGTGTGTTTTTAATACGTCTATATATAGTTTTTATTCATTTTTAGATTTAGTTATTTTAGTACATCAAGTTTAATTAAATAGACATGAGAAACATTGCTTTGGAAACTAGCTGAAATAAAATAAGTTTACATTTTTTACATTTTATTTTATTTCGGTTAGCATTTATTTTCTTTTTGAATTAAGGTGTTTGTGTTTTTGTCTTTATTATTAGTTAATGTCTATTTAGTTTTTATTCATTTTTAATTCATTTTTATTTATTTTATTACATCAAGTTTATTTCAGGTAACAATTTTCTATGGTTTTAGTTTTAGTTGATGATAATAACAGGATTATTTACATTCACTAAAACAAAAATACATTTATAATAAAATAAATATTAAAATAAAATAAATAAATACATTTTAAAAATTGTTATTTGAAATAAAATAAACATTAACTAAAATAAAATATATATATATATAAAAAAATTCACCTAGCTGCCAAGGCAACATTTTCCCATTTTAATTGGTTTAACTTGATGTACTAAAATAGCAAACTAAAGTGAAATAAATATTAATAAAAACTAGATAGACATAGAAATAGAAATAGAAATTAAAAACAAAAACTTAATTTTTTTTTTTATAAAAATGAAAACAGATAATATAAAAATAAAAACAAATTCAAAATATTAATAAAAACTACAGTAGTATCTCACTGACACTAAAATAACACCACAGTGTTTTGCGTGATCAAACAGCACTCACATTTACTTTAAAACATACAGGAGTGCAGTTTCTATTCTGTGCCTCATTGTTTCCAGAATGAATCTCACAGATGTTTGATCCTGCGGCTCGATTAGTGACTCAACAGGAGCACAAACTCAAACTAACCCGAGCCAAGCGACAGCAGACATTACTGAACTGTGAAACTGAAGCATAAATGAAGATTTATTAGGGATTTTATTACAATAACAAACCTTGAACGCTCCGTTATGAACTGACTGTGAACAAGAAAGTCTCTGGAAGTGATGCTTTGATAAATTTCCTTCCTGCTCAGACGTTTCTTATTTAACCTTTATTTAAGCTCTACTGTATCATATTTTAATACGCAAAGACCTGTAGAAGATCATATTGATTCTCACTGCATCAGACTATGAGCCATAAAGGCCTGATGCATCAAATATGCGAGGAACTAATGAATTACCATTAGCCAATAAATTGTCTAATTAAATCAAATGATTTAATGCAACAATTTATGTTATTATAATAAAATGACTTCAAAAGATTAATTACTGAATAAAGTGTCAAGGTATTAATAAACACTTAAATGAATTTAAATGCACTCAATAAACTGAAAAAATTTAAAATAATAAATTAAACGTAAATACAATAAAAATTTAATAATTGGAAAAAAAATAAATAAACTATAAAATAAAAAAAATATAAAAAATATATATATAAAATAAAATAACAATAAAACAACTGAATGCCAACAAAACTATTTTCAAAAGTGCAAAGTTTAATTTCTGAATAAAATGTCAAAATATTCTGAAATAAAAACACTTAAATGAACTTAAATGCCCCTTAATAAACTACAATAATAACAAATTAAACGGAAATAAAAATAAATATTAAAACTAAATAACTGGATAAATGGAAACTTAAATGGAAACAAATTGTAAATACTGATACAATTCTAATTTGTGAAAATATTATTTTAATTAGAACTGTTTTTCTTTGTGCGATCAATAAAGGTGAATGTTTTTGGTTACATTCCTAGTGCTTTGTGCATCAAGCATGAAAAGCGTTTGGTAAATATGCAAGTGATTTCTTTTACACAGTTCAAATTGTAAATACTTTTTACTTGTAAAAATATTTCAGTTTTGTTTGTCATATGCGATCAATAAACATCAATGTTTCATACTAGATAGACATAGAAATAGAAATAGAAATTAAAAACAAAAACTTAATTTTTTTTTTTATAAAAATGAAAACAGATAATATAAAAATAAATAGCTGCCAAGGCAACATTTTCCCATTTTAATTGGTTTAACTTGATGTACTAAAATAGCAAACTAAAGTGAAATAAATATTAATAAAAACTACAGTAGTATCTCACTGACACTAAAATAACACCACAGTGTTTTGCGTGATCAAACAGCACTCACATTTACTTTAAAACATACAGGAGTGCAGTTTCTATTCTGTGCCTCATTGTTTCCAGAATGAATCTCACAGATGTTTGATCCTGCGGCTCGATTAGTGACTCAACAGGAGCACAAACTCAAACTAACCCGAGCCAAGCGACAGCAGACATTACTGAACTGTGAAACTGAAGCATAAATGAAGATTTATTAGGGATTTTATTACAATAACAAACCTTGAACGCTCCGTTATGAACTGACTGTGAACAAGAAAGTCTCTGGAAGTGATGCTTTGATAAATTTCCTTCCTGCTCAGACGTTTCTTATTTAACCTTTATTTAAGCTCTACTGTATCATATTTTAATACGCAAAGACCTGTAGAAGATCATATTGATTCTCACTGCATCAGACTATGAGCCATAAAGGCCTGATGCATCAAATATGCGAGGAACTAATGAATTACCATTAGCCAATAAATTGTCTAATTAAATCAAATGATTTAATGCAACAATTTATGTTATTATAATAAAATGACTTCAAAAGATTAATTACTGAATAAAGTGTCAAGGTATTAATAAACACTTAAATGAATTTAAATGCACTCAATAAACTGAAAAAATTTAAAATAATAAATTAAACGTAAATACAATAAAAATTTAATAATTGGAAAAAAAATAAATAAACTATAAAATAAAAAAAATATAAAAAATATATATATAAAATAAAATAACAATAAAACAACTGAATGCCAACAAAACTATTTTCAAAAGTGCAAAGTTTAATTTCTGAATAAAATGTCAAAATATTCTGAAATAAAAACACTTAAATGAACTTAAATGCCCCTTAATAAACTACAATAATAACAAATTAAACGGAAATAAAAATAAATATTAAAACTAAATAACTGGATAAATGGAAACTTAAATGGAAACAAATTGTAAATACTGATAAAATTCTAATTTGTGAAAATATTATTTTAATTAGAACTGTTTTTCTTTGTGCGATCAATAAAGGTGAATGTTTTTGGTTACATTCCTAGTGCTTTGTGCATCAAGCATGAAAAGCGTTTGGTAAATATGCAAGTGATTTCTTTTATGAACACAGTTCAAATTGTAAATACTTTGTACTTGTAAAAATATTTCAGTTTTGTTTGTCATATGCGATCAATAAACATCAATGTTTCATGTTTTTGTTAACATTCCTCTGCTTTGAGCTCTAAGCATGAAAAGTGTTTGGTAAATAAAGCTTGTTTTAAACATAATTCTTTTTATCAATACAGATCAAATTGAAACAAACTAGTAAAAACAAATTGCATTTTAATTTGTAAAAATATAATTTTAATTAGCATATGCTTTCTTTGTTTGTTTATCATCTGCGAGCAATAAACATCAGTGTGTTTGGTTCCATTACTCGCGCTTTGAGCTCTAAGCATGAAAAGCGTTTGCTAAATAAAGTTTGTAAAGTAATTCTTTTTATCAAGGCGGATCAAAGTGTTTTAAAGGACAACTCTTTCCATGAGACCCCCCCAGCTGCAACAATCCTCCCATGATTCACTGCTCCAGACATCAAACCCAATGAGTCAGTTCCGTTCCACGATTCCCGAGAATAAAACTCTCTTTAAATCACTGCCGGTTTTACAGTAGATCACAAAGATCAAATGCTGAAGTCTGCGTGCATGCGAGCTGTCAATCACACAGGTGCAAAGTGCAAACATGCACAGGTGAGGCTGCAGGACTCAAATTCTTTCTTTTTCATGCATCACGTTTTTTCTGCATGCATGCACGCGTGTTGCACTTGCGTAAGTGTTTGGAGCGTAAGAGGCTCCACACACACTGTAACCTGCTGTAGAGACACACATCTGTTTCATTTAAAGCCTTTTTTTCTCTTCACGTCCAGAAAGCTCTTGGCACTTTGCAGAGAATGAATGCAGCTGTAGGGGAAATACCAAAGCTCTCGTAAACATTACTAAAACCATTAGCCGCTCTCTTCAAACACACACACGCACACACACATACTCACTCTCACACACACACACGCACACACACGTTCACACACTCACACACACACACGCACACACACGTTCACACACTCACACACACACACGCACACACACGTTCACACACTCACACACACACACGCACACACACGTTCACACACTCACACACACACACGCACACACACGTTCACACACTCACACACACACACGCACACACACGTTCACACACTCACACACACACACGCACACACACGTTCACACACTCACACACACACACGCACACACACGTTCACACACTCACACACACACACGCACACACACGTTCACACACTCACACACACACACGCACACACACGTTCACACACTCACACACACACACGCACACACACGTTCACACACTCACACACACACACGCACACACACGTTCACACACTCACACACACACACGCACACACACGTTCACACACTCACACACACACACGCACACACACGTTCACACACTCACACACACACACGCACACACACGTTCACACACTCACACACACACACGCACACACACGTTCACACACTCACACACACACACGCACACACACGTTCACACACTCACACACACACACGCACACACACGTTCACACACTCACACACACACACGCACACACACGTTCACACACTCACACACACACACGCACACACACGTTCACACACTCACACACACACACGCACACACACGTTCACACACTCACACACACACACGCACACACACGTTCACACACTCACACACACACACGCACACACACGTTCACACACTCACACACACACACGCACACACACGTTCACACACTCACACACACACACACACAGACACACACACACGCTGGATGGCTCTAAAATAGCGCTAATCAAAAGAGGATGTTGGTTTTGAACTAATAATCCAAAAGGTTAATTGAAAGCAGGGTGAGCATGTTTCAGTTCTCTGGTGTTAAAATGCAGACAAAAGAACGGGATTCCTGCACATGTCGAGCAAGACAGACTTAACAAACGAGTGTGAACGATCTGCTGTGTGTGAATAGAGGTTTGGATCCAGAAGCGACGGCTCTCGCGACAGACTGCCTGAGACTCAGGAGTGTGTTTGATGTGGAGCAGAACACAGCTGACGGAAAACACTATTTCCATTCAGACTACTGTGAAAATCAAGTCAAATCAAATCAAGAATAAAATAAAAGGAAATAACTAAATTAAAAAATAAATAAAAAATATATATATATATATTAAATGGACAACATTTTTTAATAAAATAAATGGAAATAACAGAAAAATTTAAAAAATTAAAAATATAAAATTAAACATGAATAAAAACTGAAATGAAATAAACTGAAATAAAAATAAAATAAAATATTAAAATAAATTAAACCAATTAAAAATAAAATAAAATACAAAATATCAGCAAAAACTAAAACAAAATATCTGAATGTCTGTAAATAAAACATCTTAATATCTTAAATATTACATTTCAAATATATATTTCCTCAAAGTTAAATATGCCATTATTTTAAAGTAAAACCGTAGTTTTAAAGACAAATATATAAATAAAATTGTAGTTGTTTTTGTGAGTGTTAAATATCATAGAAAAGATTCAGTCCTTATTTATAAAAAAAAAATACAATACATTTTTTTTATTAAAATTAAATCAAATTAAAATTAAAAATGGAAAAATACTGCATAAACTGAATATTAAAAAAAAAAACACTGAAGAAAGTCATTGAGTAAACAATTTATTATAAAAATAATAAATAAAATAAAATACAACGTAAAAAATATCTGATTGTCTGAAAATAATGTAACTTAAATATTAAATTTCAAAAACATGTTTGTTTATCTTACGAAAAAAAACATATAAATAAAATTGCAGTGGCTTTCATACAGTACTTAGAGGCAAAATATAGAAATAAGAGAGTGAAATAATATATAAAAAAACACTGTTCTTTTTTTTTAAAGGTTAAAAAATGTTTTCAAAATGTTTAAAATATTTAATATTGGATTAAAAAATATATTTTATTAAATACATTTTACATCATAAAATTGTAGTGGCTTTCTATATTTTAAAGAGGTAAAATATAGAAAAAATATATGTCTTTAAGTGTGAAATAAACAGAGAACACACACCCGCTCCGGCCTGAATGATGCTCTCTGTCTCTCTCTCTCTCTCTCCCTCTCTCTCTCTCGCTCTCTCTCTCCTCTCTGTCTCTCTCTCTCTCTCTCTCTCTCTCTCTCTCTCTCTCTCTCCCACTCTCTCTCTCTCTCTCTCTCACTCTCTCTCCCTCTCTCTCCCTCTCTCTCTCTCTCCCTCCTTCTCTCCTTTCCTGTTTTCACCCCCTTCTTTTTTTAT
>JADLZM010029013.1:210067-227355 GCA_018148995.1 Sinocyclocheilus maitianheensis
GAGTGTGTGTGTGTGAGAGTGTGAGTGTGTATGTGTGTGTGTGAGAGTGTGAGTGTGTGTGTGTGTGTGTGTCTGGTTGTGTGTGTCTGGTTGTGTGTGTAGGCGGCTGGGGAAATGAGGTGTCACTTAGCACTTACATCCCTTCATGGTGCCATGAGCACCTTCACAGGGCACACCTGCACACACACACACACACACACACAGACTTGGGCAGAAACACGCACATAAACACACACACACACACACACACACACACACACACACACACGTAATGACCCATGTGTGACTATCCTCCCAGCTGGTGCTCCCTAAATAGGCTGCTTCTACAAAACAGTGACCCCAGCCTCTCCTCTTCTCCCCTTTAGCACACACACACACACACACACACACGTAATGACCCATGTGTGACTCTCCCCCCAGCTGGTGCTCCCTAAATAGGCTGCTTCTACAAAACAGTGCCCCCAGCCTCTCCTCTTCTCCCCTTTCGCACACACACACACACACACACACACCAGATACACACACACGCACACACACACACGCACACACACACGTACTTAGCTATTTAAACAGGAACACTGCACAGATTTCTATTGTTTATATACAGTATATATATATTGTAACACTTAAGGTTCAAATAAGTTTCAGTTCATTAACATTAGTTCATGCACCAGGCATTATGAACAAGCAATGCTTGGTTAATGCTTGGCTGATGTTATATTTTCTTCTCAGTAATTGTACTATAATTGTACTAATATAATTCAAGTTCATGATTTAACATCAAAAAATAGTATAATAGTATATTTATGAATTAACAATAAACTAGATTATTAAATGCTGTACATTGGTGCATTGCTAGTTGATAGGTAATGCATAGATAATGCAACCACAAATAGCACCATTGTAGGAATGCATGTTAAGTTCAAAATCGTTTATGGGGTAAACTAAAATACTTCAGTGGAGCACAGTCAGTTGAATGGCATAAAAGAAGACTCAACAACTGGTGCTCATGGCGTGAACTGCTGAAAAATAATAATACACAAAGACAACTGACTGATACAGACAATTTTCAAGAGCATGTCTTTTGTTTAAGGGCTACAACCTTTAAAAATGTGTCTCAGTACGCATTTGTTTATGTTGTCTCTGACTGTTTTTACTGTGTATTGTGTAAAAGACAAAAGAGGCAAAGAAGAATGAATAACCAAGTGAATATCGGCCGATAGTGATCGGTAGCCGATCAATCGGCGCACCCCTAAATAATACTTAGTGACTTACCATTGTTTTGCCCAATCAACTGTATCAATATTAAATAAATAAAAAAATATTTTGGGCTATCAGACACTGGCTGATGGACAGATAATATATAAATATAAAATAGGGCTTAAAACGTTACTCTCCAATTTAAATGCCTATGATTCATCATTACATTCACTGCAGTATCAATTACAAAAAAATAAAATAAAATAAAATAAAAAAAACTGGGGGGAAAATATAAAAATAAAAACTGATTCAAAATATTAATAAAACTATGATAGTATATCAATGATACTAAAATAACTGGGTCTACAGGTGTTCGTCTTCATAATTTATTCAGCTGCGAATGTTTGTTCTCACAGTTTCACACGTGACTTTCCTTCTCTGTTTGATCCAAACCAGTTTGTGAATCACAAACGCTCAACAGATTGTGAAGGAGCCCTCTGGACACGGGACGGCATGAAAGAGCACTTCATCTCCAACAGGAAGACGAGTAATTACATAACGGCGAGGAGTCCGACGCTCACATCCACACAAGAGTGCCATTTCATTGCAATTACAGCCTCGTTTTTGGATCCCTGAAAATGAAAGATTACGGAGGACGGGTGTGTGTGTGTGTATGTATGTATGTCTGTATGTGTGTGTGTGTGTGTGTGTGTGTGTACGTGTGTGTGTATGTGTGTGTGTGTGTGTGTTAATGGACCGACTGGCTCGGTTGACCTCGCTGCAGGTGTGTGAACATCTCTGACGCTGCTGGGGTCAGTTAACGAGAGAAAGTGAAAAAGATAAAACACCAATAAAATAAACAAATAAAGCCAGTGTTTTCGACAGCTGCCAATACATCACTTAGCGTTTGCTGCTTTGACTTTTAGGGCGACAATCTGAAGCTGCCAAATGTGTAATTAGGACGTCTGATTTTAACGGACGGCCCGTTTAAACACAAGCTACGGTTGAAAGGTTAATTACAGCCGCAGCGCCAGACGTTTAGACCAAATCAATGTTTATTATGACGCAAAGCCAGTGGATTCTAATTAATATGAAGTGTGTTCATCACGGCATTTTACTCCAACTATATGGTGAAAGAAGTGACTTTATAGCTTTCTCTGGCAATTTATGTTTGTTAAACACAATTAAATACCAAATAAAATAATATATTTGCTTTAAATAACTAACCATAAACAATTTGTGCATAAAAACGCCTCTTAACCATGGAAAACATCTCGGTTACGTATGTAACCCTCGTTCCCTGAAGGAGGGAATGAAGACTTCACGTAGGTGACCAACGAATTGGGATCTCGCTTAGAGAGACCAGTCCACTTCAAGTGTAAACTAAACGAGCCAATGCACATTGGCATGCGATGATTGCATCCAGCTGCTGCTGATCACAGCGTGAGCATAAAAAGGCAGCCGGTGCAACGCATACCAGCTTTTCGCTTCGGAGCAGAGCCGGTGAACCGGCCCCTCAGCGGTGGTACAGCAGCCGTGGCGACGGGTTGGGACGTCTCCATTCCCTCCTTCAGGGAACGAGGGTTACATGTGCAACCGAGATGGTCCCTTTCAGTCGGTCACTCTCGACGTCACGTCGGTGACCAACGAATTGGGATCCCTACCAAAGCGCCATGGATGCTGCCCCTTCCAGTGTCCTGTGCAAGCTGCCTGCGCCTGCCTGCTCGCAACAAGAAGACCAGTCACCGTTGTCATAGCACTACCCACTCAGTGAGATTGGATAACACTGGGAAAATGTACCCATTCCACTTGGAACAGGAACATTGCAGAAGCCCCATCCTTCCCGAAGGAGGTTTCGGAAGCACTTACACATATGAACAAGCATTTAGGTGCATATGGAAGATTAGAGGTGATTATAACCCTCTTGGAAATGGCAGAAGTCTGCCGTGGAAACATGGGCTCTGAGGCTATACCGTGGACTTCACACATATGGAATCCACTTAGGTCTCTACATATGGAACCCAGCCTTCTACCGGTTCTCACGGATTCATCGAGTGAGGGCCTGGCGCCGGACGTTCCGCCACGTCTGGCTGCCGAGGGGATGGAGGAGCTCAACATGGTCTACAGTACGGACACTCTGGAGCAGTTTTAGCAAGCCGACACTAAACCGGGTCCTCTCAGTGCCTCTACCTGTTTGAGGTGAGAACACAGGAGGATACCGGCTCCACACGAAGGCTATAGAATCTAGTGAACGTGTTGGGGGTCGCCCAGCCCGCAGCTCTACAAATATCTGCCAGTGAGGCGCCACGAGCCAGCGCCCAGGAGGATGCAACACTCCTAGTAGAGTGAGCTCGCAACCTGAGCGGGCAGGGCACACCCTGCGCCTGATAAGCCAGGGTGATGGCATCCATAATCCAGTGGGCCATCCTCTGCTTAGAGACGGCCTTCCCCTTCTGCTGGCCTCCATAACAGACAAAGAGCTGGTCTGAGGTCCTAAAGCTTTGCGTCCTGTCTACGTACCATCTCAAGGCTCGGACGGGACAAAGCAAAGCTATGGCTGGGTCTGCCTACTCCGGGGGCACATAGCCGGGCCGGGGCCTCAGGATTACCTGGGAGTCAGCCGGCCCAAACTCTCGGCACGAATCGTCGACCGAAAATGCGTGCAGGTCCCCTACTCTCTTGATGGAGGCCAGTGCAAGCAGGAGCAGAGTTTTCATTGAAACTAACTTTAGCTCGACTGATTGCAAAGGCTCAAATGGGCCCTGTTGTAGTGCTTTGAGCACTAGAAACAGGTCCCAAGAGGGTATAGAGGGGGGCCGGGGAGGATTTAACCTTCTCACCCCCCTAAGGAACCTGATGACCAGGTCATGCTTCCCTACCGACTTCCCTTCCACGGGGTCATGGTTAGCAGCAATCGCAGTGACATAGACTTTAAGGGTGGAGGGAGACAGCCTTCGCTCCAACCCTTGCTGCAAAAAGGAAAGCACGACACTGATTGCGCATTTCCAGGGGTCTTCTCGGTGAGAAGAACACCACTCGACGAACAGGTTCCACATCAAGGCGTAAGTGTGTCTCGTAGACGGTGCTCTCGCCGAAGTGATGGTGTCAACTACCTCCTGGGGTAGGTCACCTAGAACCTCCGCGTCCCATCCAGGGACCAGACATGAAGTTTCCACAGGTCTGGACGCATAGCATAGCCGACATCTCCGGATCCGATTCAGGCGTTGCCACCATCCCGGAGGGTGGCAGCGCACCCGAATCTTCCTCTCCAGAGAGCTCTCCCTCCGATGCAGTGATCAACATCCGGTCGTCGGGAGGAGCACCAAAGGATACCACTGGTACGCTCTTTGAAGAGGGCCCAGCGTGTTCCTTTGGCAGCTCAACTGGTTGCGAAGCGCTAGAGGAGCGATGGTCCCCCAAGGGTTGGTTCCCTGAGGGGTTTGTCACCACTGTAAACCTCAGACCACCCGTGCTACTGCCTGAAGTAGTCCACGCCTGGCTGACACCAGGATGAACACTAGATCGCGGCAGAGGCAACGGAGCTCCGCCCCCCTGGAGGAAATGGAGCCTGGCCCGCAGCTCCGAGATGGTCATCTTTCCCTCAATGGGAACATGACTCATCCGCGAACGCCACCTCAGCATGTTTAATGCCCAGACACGTGAGGCAGCGATTGTAACCATCCCCCGGTGCCAGGTAACGACTGCATCCAGAAACGCACGGGTGAAACGGCATCTTTAAAAAGACGATCCATCGTCTTTACAAAGATCCACCCATGTAAGCTCTTTTAGAGAAAAAGGCTCTTTCAGGGAAATGCTCTTTTACGTGCTGAGATGCACAGGGGAGATGGCCGCTTTCAGCACGACAGGGGGGTAGTGCAGCATGAAGTGCGCAACCCACTCGACACAGGAACGACCACCGCTGAAGCGCCGTCCACCAACACAAGAATCTCCTGAGAGCGCGCTAGACTCGTCACACATGAAGCAGTTTGGTAGGAGCAGAACGATGTTGTTGCTCGGCTCCGAAGCGAAAAGCTGGTATGCGTTGCACCGGCTGCCTTTTTATGCTCACGCTGTTATGATTGGATGCAATCATTGCATGTCAATGCGCATTAGCTTGATTAGTTTACACTCGAAGTGGACTGGTCTCTCTAAGCGAGATCCCAATTCATCGGTCACTGACGTGACGTCGAGAGCGACTGAAAGGGAACTGCAACCTGTTTACAATAAGTGATTTTCTTCATCACTATTTTTGTTTATTTTATTAAAAATCTAAAACAAAATCTTGTAGATGTGCACCTATTATGATTATTAAACTAACATTTTAACATAGCTAAAACTAAAATTTTTATTACTTGAAATAAAATATACATTAACTGATAAAAGTAAAACATCGCATTCGCATTTTCAGTTAATTTAACTACTAAAATAACTAAAACCGAAATTTTAAATAAACTATACTGAAATATTTAAAAACAACAAAAACCAATAAAAATGGCGAACACACACAATAAAATTACTAGAACGAAAACAGAAAATAAAATCAAATTCAAACTCTTAAATAAAAAAGAACACACACAATACAATTACTAAAACGAAAACAGAAAATCAAATCAAATTCAAACTCTTAAATAAAAAAATTTAATAGTATCTCAATGATACTAAATTAAAACTGATTCCAAACTATACGGCGAATGGAGCAAATTTATAGCTTTCTCTATCAATTTATATTTCAAAAACACAATTATACACCAAATAAAATTATATATTTGCTGTAAATAAAGGGTAAATAAAAGTAAACAACTCAAGTCAAGTCAAGTCTGCTTTATTGTTAACTTTTAGATAGTTGAATCTCTCATTTTAATTTAGTTTAACTTGATGTACTAAAATAATTTTTTAAGTGTTTATGATTAAAACATTATTTAAAATTACAATGAAAAAACGGAAAATACTGAAATAAAAATATTCAAAATATTGATGAAATTATACTAAATTATACTAAAATAACACAGACGCCAGCAAGGTCAAATTAATTCATTAAACCTATTTAAATGTAGAATTTGTATAAACATATTTTCAGAATCATTCTTGTTTTCGCTCATCACGTTACAGCAAGAGGAGAAACTGAACAAAATCAATGCTCATAATTGCATTTAAAAATGAAAACATTTATAGCTACTGCAGTGTTCAGCGTTACTAACACACAGATGAACAAACTGGAGACTCGAACGCTCAGCAGCACTTCTGATCTTTCTCTTTCATAATAACCCATGCAGCGTCCTTCTGCAGGAGAATTACACAACATCCATCCAGACCTATTTAACTGCATGATGGATGCGTCCCATCAAACGCAGCCCAAACTCTCTGACCTTTCCATTCAGCTGAGGGTTGCACGCGATTGCAGCAGGTATGACGACAGGATAGTGCTTTAGTTTTTAACACGGGTTTGTTCGGATCAAACTCTTTCAGCTCTCTGACTATTTGAGCTCATAATGGGAACAAACACTGGGTATTATATTTGCAAATGCACACATTTGTACACATGCAGACCAAAATGCTCGGCTTTCACATCAAACTATTAAGATGCAGCATTTATTTAATCTACAGAGGGAATTAAAGCAGAGTTTTCTTAATCAGTATTTTTTGTTTTGTTAAAAATCCACAATAAAGTCACTTCATGATTATTGAACTAATTAAAACCATAAAAAACATTTTTATGTTACTTAATTGATTAATTGATCAATTAACTTAATTGATAGTAAATTAAAACAATAACTAAGAATCACCAAGTAACACATTGCATTAAACATGAAATTTTGAAGTAGAAATACTAAAACAGTATATTCTTGTAAAATGTACTTCAATAATTTTGATTTACAACTTTGAAAAATAATTTTCTTACAGTGCACTATATAAATACTACTAATATAACAGTGCTGAGAACCTCTCGTAAAAGTAGACGTGATTTCTGGGACGTCTCTTTAGACTAAAAGTCGTTTAGTGAGAATCTGCTGGCTTTGACCTCAGCGTGACTCCGTCCCGTCCTTGTTTTCCTGCGTTTCGTGATGCTGTATTACGAATCTGTGTGTAAACACACAGGTGGAGCGTTCGGGCCGCACAGGGACATCTCAAACTTACTGTATAACTACAGAGGGAATCTCATATATTCAGACAAGAGAGGTTGTGTTGACCCGATCGAGTTATTAATGAGCGCGGACACACACTGTAAAGGTGAGCCTCTTCATCAAAGGGAACGTCACCCCTCCCTTCGCTTTGGAGTCTGTCCAGAAATGACAAAAACATCCGTCCGAGGAGTTGGTGGAATTACTGAATTAGCATCGCCTTCAAGTTTCGCCCCGTCCCCGAAACTCCCCCCTCGCCGTCTGTCACACGCGTGGGATTATTATTCATTAGAGCGTGGCGTTCGGCAAGACTGCTGACACCCGCTCTCTACCCACACTGCACCGGGTCACTGAGTGCCGTCCCCACGGTAAGCAGGTACAGACACGCGGGCCATCTGCTTATCAAACGCTGACATGTCACAAACCACTGGATAGAAACACACACAAACACACACCTGTTAGTGCTCAGACTGAGACTTAAAGGGATAGTTCACCCAAAAATGAAAATTACCTCATGATTTACTCACCGTCAAGCCATCCAAGCTGTATATGACATTCATCTTTCAGACGAATCCAATCGGAGTTATATTAAAAAACGTCCTGGCTCTTCCAAGCTTTATAATGGAAGTGAATGGGTGTTGAGATTTTGAAGCCCAAAAAAGTGCTTCCATCCATTATAAAAAGTGCTCCATGTGGATCCAGGGGGCGAATAAAGGCCTTTTGAAGTGAATCAATGCTTTTGTGTGAGAAAAATATCCTTGTTTAAAACGTATGCTATGCCTAAGTCATCCGCCAGAATGAACACGCGTACGACAGCTAGCGGAAGCTAGAGATTACGGTTTGTAAAGTTTTAAATATCGATATTTATCTTACACAAATGCATCGATTTCATGATTTTTAAGTTGTCTCAAAAATGTATCACAAACACCTCAAATCATAAACATAAATATAAAAGATAAACGTAAATAAGAGCAATGTAAAATATCTATATGAATATATATTTTTGTGTACATTTTAGTAGAATTGATAGTTTTTTTTTATTAAAAATGCATTATATATTTTTTTTTATATTTTCTGTTTTCATTTAAATTTTTACAAAAATTTTAGTCATTTTGTTGTGTCATTTTTTTTATTTGTTTTTATTTTATTTTTAGTATTTTTAGTAGTTAAAGTAAACTAAAATGAGAAATGTTTGATTAAATTAAGGATCTTGTGTCAGTTTTTCACTTTCATCTTTTCTCAATGCAGCCAGTTTATCTTAAAGTCCACAATTACTCATTTTCATCCTTGTTACGGTTAAGATTACAAAATTAGTATTATTTTGTTTAATGAATACACATTTAATCATGTTTCAATTATGTCAGAAAAATCCATCACAAACTGCTGAAATCTAACACTTTGTTGTTACATTATAAAAACTGTAATTTTATATATTTTCTTTTTTGTTTGAATTGAAACGTCACAGTTTTTGGTTGATTTGGCTCATCTATGTCAAAAAAAGCACCTTATGTTATCATTGTGTTTGGTGTGTGACACTCAATGCATTTCTGCAGCCCAAAAATACAAATAATCTATCAAAAATCTTGTACTTTTAATGTACTGATGCTCATGAACAAAAACATGACGACAAGTCAGAGTTTGATTAATTGGTTTGCATAAGCAAAGTTCAAACTTATCATTCAGTCAGAATTAAAACTATAGCAAAGCATGTCTCATTAAAAATGAACTATTGCACCCTATGTGTGTGTTGATCATGTGGTCAATTTAGCAAAACACTAACAAAATCTCTTTCAAGTGTTCGAGTCGCTCCCTATGTAGTGCACTTCAAATCCGTCACTCTAGGGATGTTCGTTTGCTGCCTTCCAGCCTTCCGTCAGGTCACTGCAATCGCTCTGATCTCTCTGCATTAATTGACTGACAATTAATTGCTGCAAACCGTCAGTAATAACGGAGGGATCGCGAGTCTCGCCGTGGAATTAGTGCACTAATCTAATCTGGGAAGGGTGCATGACAAATGTGTCATTTATGCCGCCTCTCCTAAGGCACATGACGATCACACCTGATCAAACCAGAGACCCCGTTCACACCTGGATCCGGAGCGGCCCTCGCCGAGAGCCAGAAGCACCTGAGGACAGCAATTAGATTTATATCAGAATAATGATCGCATACCACTGTCATTAAACGCAAGCGCCTCGTTTGATCAATCCTCACTTCTTAGCGTGTCCCAGACGCCACTTCTGGTGTCGAAACAGCAACTTCAGTCTCGAAGACGAACAGCAGCATTTTTGGGATGTGTAAACACTGTCTCCTGTCCCAGGGATCAATGGAAACCTGTTTGGAAACAATTATTTGTATCATTCGGTTTTGTGCATTTAGTGTTTTTTTAGGTTGATTTTTCTCACCTCATTTTACAGGATTGTTCACCTTCATGAGACACAGAATAAAACATCAGTGGCCAGAAAAAAACTAAAAATAAATAAATAAAAATACTGAAAACATTGTTTACATTCATACCGCTCAGGGTTATTGTAATTCACTAAAATTGTAAAATATTTAAATGTAAAATGTATTCTAAAGGAAAATATTTTCATTACTTAATATTAAATATATTATAACTGTATATATATATATATATATATAAATAATAAAAACCTTAAACTTCTTTTATTTCAGCTAGTTGCCAAGGCAATATTTTTAAGTTTCATTTATTGTAACCTGATGTAAAGTTAGCAAAACAGAAAAATAAAAAATTAAAAAATAAAATTATTAAAACGTAGTAAAATGTATTATGTATTTAATTAGTTAATTATTATTAAAAATTTATAAAAACAATACAGACAAAAATTTAAAAAATAACAAAAACTATTTATATTATTTTCATTACCCCAAAATAAAATTGACTTTAACTGAAATATATATTTAATGTAGTTTAACTTAATGTACAAAAATGACCAAAACTTAAACATAAAAATATAGACAAAAAAAGTAAAAATTTAACAAATTAATACAAAGACGGCAATATAAAAATAAAAATGCATCTAATAAGTATCTAATAGTATATTAATATAATAGTATGATACTAAAATATCAAAGATGAATGGGAAATAATTCTTATTTAATTAGATTTTTTAATGAAACAAGATTAAACAAGCCAATCAACACACGATTATGAATGAAGAAGTCTCAGTTGTCTTTGCAGGAACAAACAAGGAAACTATTTCTTTAATAACAGAATGGATTCATTCTGTATGTTTAAAGGATGATAAAATAACAAAAATTTGATAAAAAAAAAGACTAAATGAATTACATTTGACCATAAATCCCCTGCGAGACAGAGATGAGAGGCTAAAATACTCCAGGGGCCCGAGCCGCGAGGGTCAGTGTACTAATCGTGTCTCCCTGATGGAAATACATGTTCTTTATATCTAATACTTTAATGAATTTTTAATCACGTCATTTGTAATTAAATGAACAGGGATAAGCGAGCAGCGGAGTCAGTGAGAGAGAGAGAGACAGAGAGAGAGATTACTGGACATGAGATTACGCTGCAAGCTGTAAAATCACCCTGTTTAGGACAGATTAACAATCTGCTTATTTAATGATGAAATGAAAGACTGAATTAACTAGACTAGATAAAACGCTATTTAATGAACTAGTTAGAAAGCGAAATATTTGATGTTTTGTTGGTTTACTTTGAGCCGTTTCAATTTATCTTCATCTGACAAAACCTCCTACTGCGGACATCATCTGGAAAACCTGGATAGATGATCAAAATATGAAATATTAAAAAAAAAAATTATAATATAAAAATGACAATATAAAATATTGAAAAAATAATTTCAGCTAGTTTACAAGGCAATACTTCTGCAATATTTCTCATTTTCATTTAATTTAACTTTATGTACTAAAATAACTAAGGCTGAAAAATAATAATAAAAAAAAAATGAAAATTGTTAAAACTTAGTAAAAATTTGTATTATTAATTCTAAAAATTTTATTTAAAAAATTTAATAAAATAAAAAAAATTTATATAAAAATTAAAAACATTATAAACAACAAAATGATATATATATATGTTATAATACATATGCATGTTATAATATTGTCACACCGCTGGACTGTCTGTGTGTGTGTTTTGCTCTCCGTGTGCTCTCTCTCGTTAATCATGTCATTTAGTTCAGGTGTGTCTTGTTAATTATCCTCGTTTCCCCGTGCTTTTAAGTCCCAGTCTGTGCTGTCTGTCTTTGTCGGATTTTATTATTAAACATATCATCAAATAATAACATAAAATAAAAAATAACACCCAAAACAACTCAAGCTAGCCTATAAGTGTTTGTAAACGCTCCATTTAATTATTACAATCATTCATAATCTATCAGAATCAAGTTCCCTTTGGAATAATTTGTTCTTTATTTGCTTTGTTTTTTATGGCTGAATTTGTTCGACTGATGGTGTTATGATGTGCATTCAGACAATAGAGGGTCTGAATGTTTGACCCCAAAGATCTGTATACAGATATATAACAGGATTATTGTGACCGATCCCCTGCCTGACCTCTGACCTCTGACCCAGACCGGGTCATTTCCAAAAACCCTGAAAACATCACTGTAACCTTCATCAGAACCGAGAGCACAGATCGGATTAAGTCAATAATTCTGAACAAATGAACGAGTGTTTGCCACAAACTCCCGGAAAGTTAGCGTGTGCGTGTGTGTGTGTGTGTGTGTGAGTGTGTGTGTGTGCGTGTGTGTGTGTGTGTGTGTGTGTGTGTTGATCCGAGAGCTGCGGTGAGGATGTGCTGCTGTCCGCTCCAGTCTCTGCCAGATGAAATTAAGGCCCAATTATTGATAAATGAAGAGTACTTTTCACGGAAGCCATGCCTGAAGATACACTCTGCATCTGTCACATAGCAACACACACACACACACACACACGCACACACACGCACAGCTCACTCAAGTGTGACATCGCATCCTGTGCATTCATCATGCATCTGTAGGAGATCTGTGTGTGTGTGTGTGTGTGCGAGAGTGTGTGTGTGTGTGTGCGAGAGTGTGTTATTCTAGTCTGATGTTAGTCTGCAGTTCTTCTCATATTCCACTCTCTTCAGTATCTGATCAGAAATAACCACGTCTGTGAAAATCAATGACTGTCAGTTTATACGCTTCTTCATATGGTCAAACTAAGTGGGTTTATTAAAAGAAAACAAGTTATTTAAAGGAATAATTCATAAATGAAAATGTTGTCATTTACGCACCCTCATGTCACTCCAAGCCCATTTGACTTGATTTCTTCTGCAGAACACAAAAGTAGAGAAGTTTAACATAATATTTAGGCTGTTTTTATATGTTCAATAAAAGAAAAAACACTATAAAATATCATGGAAATACTATGTGAGGAACAGACCTATTTGAAGAAGGAATGAAACAGTTTTTTGAATATATTTCTGAGTGAAGCAGTTTTTTGTTTTTGTTTTTTGTGCAAGAAAAAAGTAAATAACACAATAAAATTATAAATGAAATAAATGCATACAAAAATTGTTTTTTTATAAATACATGTAAATAAATGGTTTGTTGTTGAAAGATATATATTTACATTTTTTTTTGTTTGAAAAATAAAAATATACAATTAAAAAATAAATGCATGCACAAATAATGGTTTGTTAAAAAAATTATATTAAAAAATAAATAATTGCATATACAAATTAGTGTTTAGAAATTAATTTAAATGAAAAAATACATGCACAAATGAATTGTTTTTTTGTTTAAATATTAAACTAAAAGATAAATAAATGCACGCTCATTCACAAGAGCATTCTCAAGAGTATATTTAAAAAATAAATCCATGCACAAATAAATTTCTTTATAAAATTACATTTAAAAATAAATGCATACACAAATAAAAGTGTTGTTTAAAAAAATTAAATGCATGCACAAATGAATGTTTTAAAAAAAATTAATATTAAAATACATGCACAAATGTATTCACAGCTCATGGTAAGACTGATAACATGCATTACGAAAATAAATAGGGTTGATTTTGAACTTCATATCTTTCAAATCTTTGAAAGAACTTTTATGCTGTTTTTTTTTCAGGTAACAGCAGCACAGATTCACTCTTTTTAAACTTATCCCTGCATGAGCTGAACGACACAGAGACGTCCACAAACATCTCCCATAAGAACTACTGCACCCACAATCCCTTGCAAAGCCCTGACACCTAACCTGCCCTTTTGAGCAGAACGCTGAGAGCGAAACACCTGTCAGAAGGCCGCGGTGACGCCGCTCACACCCTCTTCAGCGTGTTAATTGAATGTCAGAGGAGCCTGATGTCAGGGCAAATTCATAAACAAAGCTCTACTTCTAAATCTTACGAGTGTTAGCTACAGTAAAAGCTACTTCTAAAAGGAATAAAAGCAGTACATACGACACTGTTGCCTTGAACAAATAACTTATAACAAATAACAAATAAATTCCGTCTAATTCATATAATATAGTTGAAAATCAGCTGCATTTAGTTCAATATTTTGCCCCAAAACACAAGACATAAATGCATAAAATGCTGCGTATAGGGACTTGAATGATCTGCTAAACTGTATCTTTTAGTGTTCAAATACACAAATATAGAATATACAGACCTGGTTTTGTATATTGCAAATAGTGTTGGCTCTGTGATGAATAGCTTTTGTTCCTCTTTTGTAAGTTGGTTTGGATAAAAGCGTCTGCTTTAATGTAAATGCAAATAAGTAAATGTTCAATTATTGTCTAAATTCACTTGCTTGTGAAAGTAGGAATGAATCTGCAACCTACCTCACTACTGTTAAAAAAAAGAATGAAAAAAAATTTAAAACTGAAAAAGAAAATAATAATAATAATGCATGCAAAACATAAATGGTTAAATGCACAAATAAATTGTTTTAAAAAATTTAATGAAAAATAAGTGCATGGACAAATAAATTGTTTAAAATAAAAAAAACTGATAAATAAAAAATAAACTAAATTTAAAAAATACCTAAGTGCAGGCACAAGTGATTTGTTTGTTGCTTAAAAAACATTAATAAAATAAGTAAAATGCATGCACCCGTAAACTATTCACAATAAAACTAGTAAAATGCATTATTAAAATCTATAACTTATTATTCAGTCAACTTCTCTTCCGCCATGCCTTTCAAATCTTTGAACTTTTATGCTGGTGTTTTTTCAGGTAAACCATTGTAAATGTAAATGCATAAATGATCAATTATTGCCTAAATTCACTTGGCTGTGATACTAGAAACAAACTTTACAAGCATTAAAATGCAGGCATCAATGAATGGACAAGGCATTTTAAGCACATGCATTGCATTATGACACATTTCAGAACATAACTGAGCTACAATCACATGCGTTAGAGTATGTGTTGGGTCTAAGCTGCATCCGCAATACAATGCAACTTACAAACAGCAAGGTAAGTTTAAAAAACAGATGATCTACTGAAAATACAGTTGTTACTTCAGTGACACACGTGTGCTTTCCACCAGCATGTACCTGCAATGAAACACTATCCTGAACCAATTTTTATGGGTTGATAAATGACAGGAGGTAATTTAGCTGAGGATATCACATCACAGGAGAACTAGACCGGACTCTGTCGGACTCAAAGTGTAATTTGTGTGCTCTGGATGAGCCGCTATCAGAGGTGGAAAAGAAATACGGACACGCTGTCAGACGCCAGAGCGCGTTCAACGATAAAAGCATCACACTGTTTCTGTAATCCAGAGTTCTGGATCGCACCAGAAGTCACGCCACTCGCTCAGACAGACCACCATTTATCCTCTTTCCTTCTTATTCTGCTGTCTGTTCGCTTTATGATCTGGCCTTATTTTGAAGTTAAATATGAGACCGTTCAGATTAGAGTAGAAAAAGCCGCCCCGCTCATATTTCACCCTGAAACAAACAAGAAATTATATTTTCATAAAAAAATTTTTTTTTACATTACTTTGCATTTACATTATGAATTATGCTACGTTCACTGTATTGAAAACTCACTGTATTATGTAGAGTAGAGTATGGGCTTGAGAGAGGGTGATTACCTGCATCTGATACAGCATTCATTCTTCAGCTCAATCTCATATTCACAATAAAACATGAGTAAAGTTCGCAAACGAACTTTGAAGTTGGCTTGAAAAAGCCTTGTCTGAAAGTTTGAAGCAGTTGTAATAGCTTGAAGTTTGAGTTTAGATAGATAGATGTTGATAGCATGATTTACCTTGTTGTTAGCATGTTGCTAGCATGATCCGCAAGTTACTAGCATGTTGCTAGCATGTTTTTAAAATGATTAACATGGTGCTAGCATGATTACCAAGTTACTAGCATGTTTTAACATGATTAACATGTTGGTAGCATGTTTCTAACATGTTGCTAGCATGTTTTTAAAATGATTAACATGGTGCTAGCATGATTACCAAGTTACTAGCATGTTTTAACATGATTAACATGTTGGTAGCATGTTTCTAACATGTTGCTAGCATGTTTTTAAAATGATTAACATGGTGCTAGCATGATTACCAAGTTACTAGCATGTTTTAACATGATTAACATGTTGGTAGCATGTTTCTAACATGTTGCTAGCATGTTTTTAAAATGATTAACATGGTGCTAGCATGATTACCAAGTTACTAGCATGTTTTAACATGATTAACATGTTGGTAGCATGTTTCTAACATGTTGCTAGCATGTTTTTAAAATGATTAACATGTTGGTAGCATGTTACCTGCATGTTTTTAGCATGATTAGCAATTTGTTAGCATGGTTATCATTTTGCTAACATGTTTTATTATGTTGCTAGCATGATTTAGCATGTTGTCCTAGGATAGTCGTTAAGCTTTGCTAGTGATAGACAGCTTAAACACTCTATGAGTCTTAATGTACAAAAGTTTTGACCCTCTCAATGAAAGTCTATGGGACTTTTCATAGATTTGATCGTCTGTTTAACAAAAATCGTAAGTCTGATCAGTTAGAAAAGATATAGCAACCCGAGTCAGACCAGTCTGAAGGTCTGACCCAAGTTTGGTGGTTGTAGCTTGAAATCTCTAGGAGGAGATACATTTTAAAATTTAGTCTCAGAAGAAGAAGAAGAAGAAGAAGAAGCTTAAATAGCTTTTTCAAGCCAACTCAATAAAACATGAGTCTGAATGTCAACTGAATGTCAATCTTTCATCTGTTAAGGGTGATTTGTAATGACAGCGCTGCTCACTGCATTTGTTAACTGCGTCTTACAAGCTGTTGTTGAAAGTTAAAAGAACTTCTTTGTTTACAACCCTGTTTCAGTCTCTTTCAATAGAAAAGTATTTACTGCAGACTCACTCAGAAAAACTAATGGAGGAATAATGTCACTAAAATCACCATCACGAACACACACACTGTTTCCCAATACTATATACTACTATTTTTAATATTAAATATATACAGTGGGTACGGAAAGTATTCAGACCCCCTTAAATTTTTCACTCTTTGTTATATTGCAGCCATTTGCTAAAATCATTTAAGTTAATTTTTTTTCCTCATTAATGTACGCACAGCACCCCATATTGACAGAAAAACACAGAATCGTTGACATTTTTGCAGATTTATTAAAAAAGAAAAACTGAAATATCACATGGTCCTAAGTATTCAGACCCTTTGCTCAGTATTTAGTAGAAGCACCCTTTTGATCTAATACAGCCATGAGTCTTTTTGGGAAAGATGCAACAAGTTTTTCACACCTGGATTTGGGGATCCTCTGCCATTCCTCCTTGCAGATCCTCTCCAGTTCTGTCAGGTTGGATGGTAAACGTTGGTGGACAGCCATTTTTAGGTCTCTCCAGAGATGCTCAATTGGGTTTAAGTCAGGGCTCTGGCTGGGCCATTCAAGAACAGTCACAGAGTTGTTGTGAAGCCACTCCTTCGTTATTTTAGCTGTGTGCTTAGGGTCATTGTCTTGTTGGAAGGT
>JADLZM010029013.1:272908-282973 GCA_018148995.1 Sinocyclocheilus maitianheensis
CCCTCTCACTCACACACACACACACACACACTCTCTCTCTCTCACTCTCTCTCTCTCTCTCACACACACACACACACACACACTCTCTCTCTCTCTCTCACACACACACACACACACACACACAGACAACAGCTGGAACGAACGGTCCTGCAAACACGACAAAGTGTTTTTTATTGTGACCTAAATGTCTCTCCACATGAGAATCTTTCACTAAATCACTTTCTAGTTTTCCAGAACAAAAACACGACTCATGATCAAACAAATCAGATAATATTAGTAAAAAATACAGATTAATTCCGTGTAAAGATGAGCTTTGCACATTACAAAATTGACTCATGTGCATCATTTATGATATTTCCAATCTGTATGACTTTTTCAAAAGATTTTAAAAAGATATACTTTTTCATATCATAAAACTAAATGGGAAAGGGACCGTGCAGCTCCAGAACATTATGCATGATGTGAATGAAGACTTAAACTTTGTCTGTTTCTTACATAAAACATAAAGCGTATGCCTTAGGAAGACTTGGAATATGCTGCATGATTCATATGCACAGTGTCGGGGGTAACATATTACAAGTCACGCGAGTTACGTAATCAGATTACTTTTTTCAAGTAACTAGTAAAGTAACGCATTACTTTTTAATTTACAAGAGAATATCTGAGTTACTTTTTCAAATAAGTAACGCAAGTTACTTTTGTTTCCAATGTATTGATTGACAGCTCTGGTGTCGCCACGGTGACAGAAATCAGAAGATGTTACTGTAGCTCTAAAATAAATATGAATATGCATTAATTCATCTCTCTCACAAAAACACAGATTCAGTATTCCTCAAAATGAATAAAAATAACGCAACTCAGAATATGACGCAAACCTGCAATAATTAAATGTTAAACAACACAAATATGCTTTATGTATTTAATCCCATTCTATTAGCTTCTGAGCTTCGATGATGCAGTTCAAGCGTACTAATAAGCACACATTACTCTAGACGAACATCTGTGTGTCTTTGTTTATTGCTGAAGTGTGTTGAAATGTCTTCTTCTGCGTTCTACTGTACTTTCCCTTCAGCCTGAGGCGCATTCACTTCACTTTAGCTGTGAAAAGGCTTTTATATTTGCCAAAAATATAACTTTTTTATTTTAAAAGCAAACAAGCAAGCCCTGTCCAGATTTAAAAAGTAACGTAACGCATTGATTTCCAGAAAAAGTAACTAAGTAACGTAATTAGTTACTTTTTTATGGAGTAACGCAATATTGTAATGCATTACTTTTAAAAGTAACTTTCCCCAACACTGTGACACTTTTATGATAGATTTTAGTACTTTTTGGAGATTGAAATCACTAATCCTCATTGCCTTAAATGTATAGAAGATTAACAAGGATATTCCTTAATTTTAGCTTCAGCACAATATAGATGTGTAATACTGCATCTGTGCAATACATTAGTGTATACGTTTAGCACTGTAAATATTAATATCTCATATTCATTTGTTTGCATTTATTCTAACATATGTTTATCTATATCCATTTCTAAATAAATTACACACTTAAGTATGGAAGTAATACATGTGGGAATAAATAAATATAAAATGCATAAATAAAAAATAAATGAAAGAATAAAAAGGTTAAAAAGAAAAATGGAATGAATACAGAAAATAAAAAAGGGATTTAAATAAATTAAATAAATTAAATTAATTGCATTTGTTTGATCAAGTCATACGTTCCTTTATTTAAAAATAAATAAATTAATTAAAAAAATGCTTTTATCCAAAATGACTTGCACATTTTTTTAGGCGAACTATCAAAATTTTAGCTTTCAAAGCAAAAATAAATTAGACTAATTATATTATATCTATTATAATCTATATCTATTTCTAAATAAATTGCACGCTTAAAGTATGGAAGTAACACATGTGGGAATAAATAAATATAAAATGAAAGAATAAAAAGGTTCAAAAGAAAAATGGAATAAATACAGAAAATAAAAAGGGATTGAAATAAATTCAATTAATTGCATTTGTTTGATCAAGTCATACGTTCCTTATTTATTTATTTTTTTAATAAATAATGCTTTTATCTAAAATGACTTACGGATTTTTTTAGGAGAACTATTCCATTAAAATTTCAAAAACAAAACAAAAACAAAATGCATTTCAAATTAGACGAATTACACAAGCTTTTTAAACCTGACTGACACTTTATAAACTTCAGTGTGTATTTTTCCCGATTGCCAGACTCCACGCTGTCACGTGTGCGTTTAGTTCAGGTGTGATGTGTCTTAAGATGCTGCAACACATGTGAAGAGAGCACAGAATCCATATGAAAGACACACAAAAGCTCAGCGTCGAAGCGTCTGCCATATGCCAGCGCTGACAGCCTTAATAACGCACGCCGCTCACATCACAGATCTCACTAGTTTAAAATCACATCTTCTGTCCTCTTCACTTCACCAGACACAAGCAGTGCTCAACATGAGACCCAGTTCAGATAGACGTCACAACCACACATTTAAAAGCACAGCTCACCACTGAAGATGAGATGCATTACAACACTGCAAACACATTAATGAAAGAGCGGACAAATAAATGCATCAATGACAAATGCACTGACTGAAAGATGAACACAGACACCAACCAAAGAAAACCGCTTCAGAAACATGTCTTAGTGACAGTAAAACTGGAAAAATGTCATTTTATTTAATGAAACCCTCTTACAAACCTGCTGAAATCAAAATAAATACCATTTCCCAAAATCACTTTCCACTATATCAGGGTTTCTGGAGGTTTTATTAAGACTAAGTGAAGGAATAAACAGAAGGGGAAACACAGAAATGCATCCAAATGAAGTGCGTTTATGATTAAAACAAGAACAAATACATAAATCTGATATCTAACAAAGTCTGAAAAATAAACTTAATTCAAAGGGGAAACATGTTTAAACATGAAAGCACTTATTTTTGCTACATTTCTCAGAAAACAAGACTTGCATCTCAAGTAAACGTATCTTTTTTGAACGATGTACTGGAAAATAAGACAAAAAATATTGAGGAAGATATTCTTTTTTTTGCAATTCATGCAATATTTAATGCCATGACTTTATGAATTTAAGACGTTCTGCTCTGATTTAAAACCTTTTTAGCTTAATTTAAGACTTGCAGAAACCCTCTTGTGAGGAAATTTTCAAAAGCATCCCTCACAAGTGTATAAATGCTTACAATGCTTACATATTCATAGTTATAGCACTGATATCAATATCATGTGGTATATATACACTATTAAAAGTATTCTGCATGGATGTTCGGTTAAATTACCAATGACTTGAGCTCATAAAATCCTTTAGATAATCGCAAGCCATCTTCAGATTTTCTCCGAATGCAATGCACTGTACACATCACACGAATCAAGCACTGATCAAATGCATCTCACATACTGTAAAACTGCAATGTGATCAAAAAACGTATGCATATCCCGTGTGAATATCAATGCAAACAGAGTTTGCATTACATTAACACCCCCGTCACGCACACGCAAGCAAAGAAAGGAGAGAAATGTGCAAATGTGCATGATAAAAGCATGCTGTCAGACATCTGGCTTTCTGTAAAACTTCTGCTTCGCATGATGACGGCGTGTTTGTGAGGTCAGGGCTGACGCGGGTGAAAGGAGCAGTCACCTGCTGCGAGCCGTAATGAGCTCCTGAGACTCACGGAGACGATCCGGAGCGTTCCAGCAGGAATCAGGAACGCCGTGCTTCCAGCTGACCTGACCGACTGACCGTTCTGAGAATTAATCATTTATTTATTTAGCCACACCAGCATCTGTGGCTGTTTTCATGGCATTATTTATTTTAAAATAAACAAATAATAACAACACAGTAGTATAAAAAACAAAACAGAACAACTGACAACCAACTTACATCAAGATAATAAACATTATATACCATTTTTCGCAATGCATCCGTGCAATACATTAGTTTATATTGAGATTAGCAGCATCTAAATAGTAATAGTTCATATGCATTTGTTTGTATTTATTGTAAAATACGTTATTAAATAGATTAATGCTTTACTAGATTAATAGAACATAATCTGTACTATATATATATAACACAGTATGGAAATAATATAGAAGATAAAGGAAAATAAATCAAACTAAATGAAAGTATAAAAACGGTCTATTAAATTAATACAGAAAATAATTAATAAAGGGGAATACTAAATAAAATTAAAGACTAAGTTTAATTAAAATACTTGTATTTATTTTACCAAGTTGAATATTCCTTTACTTTGCTATTTATTTATTTATACAGTTTTAGGTCTCCAAAAGCAGGTCACTTTGATATGAAAATGTTTGTAAAGAGCATAAACTTGCACATGCTCAAATAAAAACATTAGGATATTTTTAAAGAGGTGCATAAATAAGCATTTCCCTCACATTATTAAATTGAGAATTGGACGTCACTCACTGCATTACACAAGTGTAGCACACTAGTGTTTAAAATAATTTTCATTATGCATATTCTTTTTTTTTTTGTAAATATGCATAATGCATTAGAATTTTGCATTTACAGACAAATTACGAATATCAATGCACATTTAGCATCTCCTTCTTGACTCATTATTTTATCAAACTGCCAAAGGTTGAGACATTTTTACAAAAAAAAAAAAAAAAAGCAAGAAAAATGCACAATGCATCACTCACTCACTGTAGTGAGGTTATCAAGTGACAACAGTTTAGCACACTACTGTTAAAAATTATCATCATGCATTTTATTTATTTTTTTATATATTCAGAGCACACAATGTAAAAAAAAAAATACTGCATCCCACAATGCAATGCATTCGACTTTTGCATTTACAGACAAATTAAGAATATCAATAACATCTGCTTCTTGACTTATTATTTAATGAGACTGCCAAAGGTTGAGACTGTACAGTGCAGACTATAGCATAACATACTGATTAGGATATATAAGGCATAAAGAATTGTTTATAAACAAATATATTCATCAGGACGCAGTAGTATGCAGTACACAGTGTGCAGAACACACAGGCCTAACTGGCAGAGCGCGCTCCAGTATTCCAGCTCATGCGGGGGCACGCGGTCTGATGTCTGGTGGAAGGATGCCAGATGACTCCAGGGCATCGGGGAGGAGGGCTGTGAAAGGAGAGCGACTCTGTGCCAGGATCAGCCTGTTCTCTGGGCAACAAAAGGCGGCACACATTCAGCTAGTGCCGTGCCAACCGTAGGCCAGCGTCAGTGCCATCGAGGAGGAACTCGAGGGGAGGTGGTGTTTCTGAACGATGTGCCAGGCTGAGAGACGGCAGCCAACCAGAGATCAGCGCCTGACAGAAACATGGACACACCACAGCCGAGAGAGATGGAGCCTCATGTCTGCCATGTATTTTTAAGAGATGAATGGATGAAAGACATGAAGAGAATCTCTCCTGACACGGCAAGATGGCGTGTTGAAAGATGAGGTCAGCGACCGGGGAATGAGAGCAAGTAAAATTACGATATAAATACATATTATACAAATTTCGCTTGGGCTCTTTTGACTTGGCCCAATAAGCAACCACCTAACAATGCTCTAGAAACCTTTCAGAAAAACCTAACAACGTGGTAAAACAAATCAGAACGCCTCAGGAGCTGCATAGCAATGCCCTGGCAACCGTCCAATGTGGAATAACAAAACATCCGCCGGGGAATGCGGCCTGGTTGGTGGAGGTGGGATCAGACCGTGCTGGTTAGCGCGCTTTACTCACCCGTTTGAAGTCGCTCATGTTCGTCGCCTGGACAAAACACAACACTGAAATCCACTGCAACGTTTGGCAACATGCTGTAACCTCTCAAAACACCATGGCAACGCGCTGATCGCCTGGACAGGAGTCCCGATAAACGTCAAGTAGTTCACTTTTGTCGTCTCCTCGTCTCCTTGGTTGGACTTGATAAATATCTGAACACAAAAACAGGTGGAGAATGAGAAGCCTGTGATTATACGTTTGAAACCCAGCACTGCGGGAAACGTTTCAGTCTCAAAACCATAAAAATGTCGTAACATTAAATAAGAACAATTAAAGACAGACGTTTATAAAGCTTGGGAAGCATTTGTAAAGGATTTTGACATGTTTTTAGTCATTTATTTGAATTAACTTTATTTTTTCCTCCCTTGAAATATTGTTATGATTTAAGTAAGATGAACATTTAAAGATGGACTATTTTTATAAAATTTGGGAAGCATTTGTAAATGATCTGCACAAATGACATTGTTTTGATTTCAGACGCAATACAGAAGTACTTTGAGATGCTCAAATGAGATATTGTACTTTCTGAGCTGTTTTTAGTGTTATTTATTATTTTATGATTTATTTATTTTTCTCTCTGGAAATATTGTTATTCTGAATTAACTCAAGTTTCAGTTTAAAGACAGACTTTTTTATTTAAATATTTATTTATTTATAAATGTTCTTCCATCGAAATATTGTTTTATTTATTTTTTTGCAAAAACTATTTTTATTTCACGAAAGCAACGCAGGAGTATTTTGAGATGCAGAAATGGGCCTGAGCTGTATGCATGTATTTATTTATCATTTATATTTATTTTCTTCCATCAAAATGTTGTTTTTGTTGCAACAATTCTAGTTTTTATTTCACTGATGTAATGCAGGAGTATTTTGAGATGCAGAAACGGGATATTGTATTTTCTGAGCCATTTTTATATTTTATTTTATGGTATTTATTTTTTATTTTTTTAACTATTTATTTATTTTTCTCTCTGGAAATATTGTAATCCTGAATTAAATCAGATGAGCGTTTAAAGACAGACTTTTTAATTTAAATATGTATTTATTTTTAGTCATTTATACATTTTCTTCCATCAAAATATTGTTTTACCTTTTTCTTTTTTGTTGCAAAAACACCACTGCAACGTTTGGCAACGTCCTGAATCCACTCAAAACACCATGGCAACAATCCTGAATTAAATCAGATGAGCGTTTAAAGACAGACTTTTTAATTTAAATATGTATTTATTTTTAGTCATTTATACATTTTCTTCCATCAAAATATTGTTTTACCTTTTTCTTTTTTGTTGCAAAAACTATTTTTATTTCACTGATGTAATGCAGGAGTATTTTGAGATGCAGAAATCAGACACGGTAACCTCTCAAAACACCATGGCAACGGTTCATTCTGAGCTGTATGCATGTATTTATTTATCATTTATATGTATATATTTTCTTCCATCAAAATGTTGTTTTTATTGCAAAAATTCTCTAGTCTGGATTTCTCTGATGTAATGCAGGGGTATTTTGAGATGCTCAAATGGGATATTGCATTGCATTTTCTAAGCTTTTTATGTGTTTATTTATTGTTAGTTTGTATTTATTTATTGAAATGTTATTCTGAATGAACGGAAAGTATTTAGTGTAAATGATCAGTACTGTGAGAAGCTGAAGTGTAATCTGATAATCGTACAGTCACACTGTTGACGTTCTGAAACCCATAGCAACGTTTGGCAACGCGCTGAAACCATTCAAAACACCACAGCAAAGCTTTAGCAATGCGGTGAAACGATAGCAGAACACCTTGCAACACTTTTGCAACGTGTTGAAATTCGTTCAAAACACCATAGAAACCATTTGCTAAAACCACTTAGAACTTCATAACTATTTAGCAATGTGCTAAAATCATCAGCGGTGCATCCGAAATCACGCACTGTATTAAGTAGGTACAACATTTGAATTTACTTCACAACCGTTAAAAAAGTTCTGTATAGTATGAATATGGGTAGTTTGAATGAAATTCGGACGTGCGCTCCTCTCGGCGTCATCGAAACCCATCGAACGAGGAAGATTAATGAAGATCTTCACACTGCTACCACAGAGTATACATCCGCCATGTTGTTACTGTCACATGATCTACCTTCTCTGCATGCATGAATCCTCTCCCGTGGCCTCATGGGACAGTAAATAGTCTTCTTCTTCTGGAGTTTTATGGCGGTTCGGGGCTTGAGCTGAGAACGGACATTATATCAGAGAACACTTCAACTCAACATCCGGGTGCACTTCTCGGTTTTGGTAACTTATTAATGTTTGTCTGAATGTAAACAGATGTGCATCAGAATATCGGATCATTCTGCTGTTGTTGTCCACACACACTACTGTTCAAACGTTTGGGAGCAGAACGATTTTAATGTTTTTACAGGAGTGTCTTCTGCTCATATTGATGGAATAGGAATTTACATTTAAAATGTAAACCCTTCTAAATCCTGTTAAACAGATCTACTTTTTTTTATAGAATGTCATTAAAGCATTATATATTTTATAATGATTCAAGCCATTAGTCTTTCATACACCATATAAAAAAAACAATATAGAGAAACTGATAACGGCAGTCAGTAGAGAGAACGGTCAAATTTACCAATGCTGTATTAGAAACACCCAGTTTTTATTTATTTGATGCAAAGGTAATGTAACACAAAGTAGGCTATAGTGTTATAAATATACCATACATTAAAAAAAAATTAAAATACAAAAAACTTTTGGAGGATTTACCATGCTGATGACCGTTGAAACGCTTCACTTCAAACTGAAATTCCCGCCTTTGCCAACCGACAAAGCTGATTGACGGTTTAAAAGTGGCGGGCTTCTATTGCCGCTCTTTGTAGGGTGTGTCTGCAGCTATTGAGACACAGCCTGTGGGTTTCACTGATAACACAGAGAAATGAAGCTCAGGTGTGAACACCCTTGAGCGGAACTGGCCGTGTTTAATACATTTCTAAAATTAAATGAGAATGCTAGATTTAAACTACACATTAACTTGTATACAAAGGCATAATTCGTTTTTTTTTTCTTCTGATGAACGTTAAATAAATAATGCAGCTGTTCAGTATCAATTAACAGTGTATTATTTTTATTAAAATTATGAAACGTGCCGTTTAAATAAATTTGCATAATGCTAAATTGTGTTTTAAAGCGTTAAAAAATAAAATTTATTTTTCGTGTCACTTACAAAAGAAAACAATCCCGTATCATATTCACAAATTAGCCCCAAAACGATACAGAATTAGAATTAAAAACGAATTACCTGTGCATAATTACGGCATCATTTAATAATAACCAAATGCAGATAAAATAAGAAACGTGTTCATGCGCGAGTTTTTCAATTATTCACCTCGAGAGACTAAATTTAACATGAATTCGAGTTTGATTCGATTTTATTTCGTTATTATTAACATAATATGGTCTTTGTTAATAATTTAACAATAGTTACAAATAGAAAATAAATATATGCTAGTCGAATTCATTTTGATAGGCCTATTTATCTACCTAATAATCAATATTTCCTCGAACAAAATATTTAGGCTTTGTAGTTAAAAATAAATTTTATTTGAGCATCTATATTCCCAAATAATATAGTTTATGTTTTAAAACTAGTCTTTTTAAATGCAGTTATTTGCACCGCGCTATTCAAACGATTACAAAATAATCATTTTTAATTTTAACGATCGTAAATTGTCCCCGTTTCGCGTTTCTTTCAAATTGCATGATTCAAAGAGATAAAAGATAACATTGCAAACACATGCGATGGTTTTTGAGCGCATCTCTCTCCATACAGCCGTCAGAGCTGTGTTTCGCTGATTGCGTGGAGTCTGCTGCCACCCAGCGGCCGGAGCAGGAACAGCAGCATCTCGATTAAAAACATTAAACTCTGCATTCAGATGAGGTTTTTTTTAATCATAAAAAGGGTTCAGTTCCAGTGCTGATAAACAACAGTAGCCACGTGCCTTTGAAAAAGGATCGACTTTATTTACAGGGACATTTCAGATAAAAATGAGTGATCCAGGGCCTCATTGAGACAAAGCTGTGTCTTCTCTCGCTCTCTCTCTGGTCTGATGCGAGCTCAGGGACGGATCCGGCGCTCAGCAGTGTTTGTGGTGATATCTTCCAGTCATGTTGGCGGAGAGAGATTGCAGCAATATGTCGTGTCGTCTTTTCCTCTTCAGTGACTTTCTCCCTTCTTTCCCACAACCTGTTTCTCACACACACACACACACACACAAACA
>JADLZM010029013.1:306807-321728 GCA_018148995.1 Sinocyclocheilus maitianheensis
ATTTTTTTTTTAACAACACCCTCTTTGTTTGAAACAAAGTTTCAGAGTTCAAAGTTGAAAAAAAGTTTGATTTAAATGATTATTTTATTTGTAGGATGAAAATGAAAAAAAAAAAGTTAATTAAAAATAAAATTTTTACCATTTAAAAATTTTAAATTTGTTCAAATTTGTACATTAATGGTTTTAAATTTGTATTTTTAGATTTTATATAAAGAATGTGAAGACTTTATATGAAGAATAAAAACTGGCTTTCATTTGTTGAATGAAAGTGTAAACAAAGTTGAAATTTGTGCACATTAATGTTTACATTTTTTAACAATAACTTTTCTTGAAGTTTAAGGACATTTGAGTTTATCTCTTGACTTTTGAAGAAAACCCAGTTGAGAACTGCTGTTTGACATTCTTTTTTTAATTTAGAAACTGATTTGATAAAAGTGTTTATTTCTTCAGGCAGAAAACTTAGTTTCTCGGTGCTTTGAAAGAAACGTATTGACGCGGCATGAACTGGAGTTCAGGTTTGAGCGTCAATCTTCTCTGAGCTGCTGTTTGGATGGATTTATGTGCCCTTTTCCAGCTGTTTTAACACAAAGCTCTTCAGTGGCGGCTGTCAGCATCGACTTTGACACGTGACGGCCAACGTCTCTGAATGTCACACTTTATCTGACGGCCCTGATCCTCCTCACAAGTAATGAAAAGCAAAATGTCAGCCGATAAGACGCAAGCCTGAACGCCTGTTAGCCAGCGGAGAAAGATGTTTGACCCAAATCACACCAATATAAGCCACTTACCAGAGGAAAGCTGGCCGCTTCGTGAGTTATAGAACTATACAATAGACTTGCATTTAAGAATGAAATAAAAAGTAATAAAGTTGTTGGGTGAGTTTAGGTTTTGAGCTTCTCCATTCTCTCAACGTGCATTCAGAAGTTTGGAGTCAGTGAGATTTTTAAGTTTTTGAAAGTCTCTTCTGCTCACTGAGGCTGCATTTATTTGATCCAAAATACAGTAAAAATAGTGAAATATTATTAGAATGTAAAACAGCTGTTTTCTATGTGAATATGTGTTAAACTGTAATGTATTTCTGTGATGCGCAGCTGTATTTCCAGCATCATTCCTCCAGTCTTCAGTGTCACATGATCTTCAGAAATCAGTATAATATGCTGATCTGCTGCTCGAGAAACATTTCTGATTATTAATACCAATATTTGTGTGGAAACAGTGATGTGCTTTGTTTTTCAGGATTCACAGATGAGTAGAAAGTTCAAAAGAACAGCATTTATTTGAAACATTATAGATGTCTTTACTGTGGCTTTGTAAAATCTGCACACATTAACTGACTCAGCTTCTTAACAATAACGTTCTTGAAGTTTGAAAAATGATTCTTTTATTTGTTGAATGAAATGAAAAAAGTTCAAATGTAACATTTACATTTTTAAACATTTTTTTAAATGTTTCATCTTGAAGTTTGAATTGTTTTTTTCATTTGTTGAATGAAAATGTATAAAAAATAGATGGTTAAAATGTGCACATTAATGGTTTAAATTGTTCTTTTTAAAATTTGAAAAATTACCTTTTTTTTTTTTTTTTTACGTTTTCATTCAACAAATGTATGTTAAAATTTGCACACATTAATGATTTCAAATTTTTTAACAGTAATTTTTCTTGCTGACCCCGACCCTTTAAAGCGTACTTTGTCAAATGTAGAATTTCAAACTTCAATCTTAAATTTCTTTTATTTTTTCAACACCTGTAGTGCTGAAGACTTGCATTTGTTTGTGGATGACATTAAATGTGATTCTCTGCGTCTGAGTTCTTTCATAAGTGAACAAACACTGTTTGACACTTGAGTGAAATCAGGATCGTTCTTTAGTGAAGAAAAAAACAATTGCACAGTTGTTAACATGAATGAATCGAGGTCATTTATTGAAGAGCAAAGAGCACAACACTACCATCTGAAGATAGTGAAAAACAAGAAAATCAACCCAAAATAAACCCGTGAGCATGACACAGACAGAAACACTGACAGTCGACAATGACAACAACTGAGTTTGTAGCTTAAGTAGCATTGTTCCTTTTTTCTTTCATTTTTTAATTCAAACACAGATATTAATATTGCACAGAGGAGAGGCTCAAATACGAGTTGGTCGATGCCAGCTGATTGTAGGAGAGTTTATACACTGGAAGCAGGGCCGTTTCTAGGCATAGGCGAGCTAGGCGGTCGCCACCAGCTGAAGGGGCGCCAATGAGTGCACGTACTGGCGCTTTCAGCAGGGTTGTGATAAAGAGTGGCACGGTCACCCTGAAATATGACTGCCGCCCCCACTGGATCCCCCAACATTATTGAGCTAGAGTGCTGTCAATCTGACGATGCCTGTATGCCACTAGATCAGAGTGCTGTCAATTGCTGCCTGATTGTTGCATGCAAAGTTTGCATTTGGAGCGCTCAACAACGCTGTTAGATCAGTGCGCTCTGTCAGTGCTTTGGTAAGGTAACACTTTTTTTTTGCCATGCAATAAAGCTAAGTTCAAAGGCTAATTTAAAATATTGGTACAGTAAATAAAGTGCACAAAATCAGTATTATGTTTAGGCAGTATTTGTGGCTCTTTTGTGGCAGATTTGTCAAAAAGGTGTGCGTTTTTTGCGCCACTGCATTGTTAAAGGATCAGCGTGTCGTGTAATATTCCCATATAAACTTTAACATCCAATTAAAAAATATTTGTATAGTAGAATTCACTAATTCACGAGATCAGTACATCCTTTATTAGACCTCTTTGTCGAGTTAAATGCATCCTTACGGAGGTGTCGAAATGCTGAATCAATTGATTCACTTCCAACAGCGCTTAATGGGAGCAGCGTCATAGAGGGCAGAGCGTCACGTTATTTAAAGAGGACGTTAACGCGTTAACGAGTAGCAAATGATTAAGTAGCTGCATTGGTTACTTTTATGCCACTGATAAAGCGTTTATATGTAGTTTGGGGTAACAAAGGGGTTTTATAGGTTTGACTGAAATAATAATGCAATAACTGACACTTTAAATCAATGTTTCAAGAAACAATAACAAAAAAATTGAACAAAAAACAGATAAAGACAAAAAAGTAGCCATTGATAATATCTAAACAATATGTAGTATATAGTATATAGTATCCAAATTGGCTAGAAACGGCCCTGACTGGGAGATTTCGGACGATTCATCGACTGCTCGGATGCTGACGTGAGAATGAGTCAAACACGCAAAAAAAATTAAAACTTAATTTGTTCTTGATTTTCCATTATAATAAACATCTATTTGACAGGCTCTGTCAGATGGAAGCTGGGGCTTGAAATGTGAATATATATATATATAGTTGGGTAAAGTTTGAATTTTGATGTTAAGCTTCAGTAAAAACACATTTTTTAACAATAACTTTTTTCTTTGTTTGAAAACTGTTAAAAAATGAGCTAAATGTAAATACAAAAACAAACAAACAAGCAAAAAAAGTTAAAATATGCACACATTTAAAATTTTAACTTTTTCTTGAAGTTTGAAAACGTGATTTTTTCTCTCTAAATGAACATGTAAAAACCAAAAATGTGAAACATTTGCACACATTAATGGTTTCAATTTTTACTCAACTTTTCTTCTTGAAGTTTGAAAACTAAAAAAAACTGAAAATGTAAAAAAATCAAAAACAACCGTAAAATACGCACACATTAATGATTTGAATTTTTTTAACAACACCCTCTGTTTGAAAAATTATTATTTTATTTGTAGGATGAAAATGTAAAAAAACAAAAACAAATAAAAATTAACATTTTTACCATTTAAAAGATTCACATTTAAAATTTATTCAAATTTAATGGTTTTAAATTTGTATTTTTAGATTTTATATAAAGAATGTGAAGACTTTATATGAAGAATAAAAACTGGCTTTCATTTGTTGAATGAAAGTGTAAACAAAGTTGAAATTTTTTAACAATAACTTTTCTTGAAGTTTGAAAAAAACATTAATTAGTTGAATGAAAATATAAAAAATGCACAATAAGCGTTTAACATTTTTAATAACTTTTCTTGAAGTTTCAAAAATGATTTTGTTGAAACTGAATTTGTCAAATTTAAACGTGTGAAAATGTAAAATTTTCATTCAACAAATAAAAGTAACTTTGGTTTATCTGCTGAATGAGAATGTAAAAAAAAATAATTTTTTAAATAACATTTTGTCGTGAAGTTTAAAAAATGACTCCTTTATTATTCCTTTATTAAGTATGTAACTTTTTTTTTTTCAAAACCCAATTTAGTTCTCTTTATATGTGATGAAATGAAGTGAAAACGGTCAAATATGCTATCAAACCGTGTAAATAAACTACGTTTGATTCTTCAATATGCATTGCAGTAAATTAAAAATACAGTCTTTGGATAGTGCAACGTTTTAAATAAGACAAAAGTTGTGAAATTTGAGACCGTGCAAAATGTACATTTACATCATAAGACAGGTTTTATTGTTGTGATTGATGAAACAAATAGTTTCGGAATAAAATCACTTGTTCTGTTTATTTATGGTCAAACATTTTGTGGAAGAACATGAACTTTGAATGTTTCAAAGACGTTGATCATGAATGCAAAACTAAAATTTGATCAATTTTCCCTCGCGATTTCCAACAATTAATTTTTACATGAACATGGTTTAACAAAACCAACAAGTGAACAAAACGATGAAACTGAAAAATAAAACAATCCATTTTCAATTTGAATAAAAAAAGCAGATCTTTGGAATACAGTCCATAATATCCGCGTTTGACGTTACATCCGGTTACATACACGACCTTTGGGATTTCCTTCATATGAAAACACAAGATGTTTAACTCAGTTAAACAACTCCTGAAACGCCTGTGACTCAGTTCTCGAAGTGTTTTTACATCAGCAGTAGATTGTCTGGTACATATCAACTGTATCTGAGGACTTTCCATGTTTAGTTGTTGTACTTTTGGACAGGATTGGTGTTGCAGACGCATCTAGAGCAGAATGAGTCAATAAAAAGTCAAATTTGGGAGTCAAATTTTAGTGGTGTTCAAACAAACTGACTCGTGTCTCTGTTCAGCACAGCTGACGATGCACTCGATCAGAACGATTTGTTCGATTCACTTCCGCCAAGCTTCACGGTACGATTGCAAACCGAACGGATCGAGTGCACGATGTTTCTATCCAACTCTTCAAGAATTCGATCAGGCCGGCATGCAAAAAAAATGAGGCTCAGTTCAAATAAAACGAGACGGATACAAACTCAAAAGCTATTGAACGGCAATGCATTACACGCTAGCTAGAACCGTAAAGATACTCATGCATAAATCAAGGCTACGGCATTGAATGACGGATGCAATGCTACGTTTTCACATGAAGAATCGAAGGAGTAAATGCATGATGTAAAATGAAATCGAAGCTGTACAATCGACTGAAAACGGTAAACTCGAGGCTCATTCTAGCAACAAACCATTCCCCATCCAAAAATAATATCCTTGTTGAGAATATGAGCCACCCTTCACAAAAAATACAAATAAAGTCAACAAAAACAACTTGCACCACAAAACATTTGTTAACAAGAGAGAAAAAGACAAGCATTGTGTGTTTTTTTTGGTAAGCGAACCTCAGCTATTACAAAAAAAATCACAACTTAAGATGTATAAAGCTTTTTTTCTTAGTTTGTCTTAAGTCACAGTTACTAAAAAATAAAAGTAGGCCTAAGTGAATAATTTAATACATACGCTATAATAACAATACCCTAACACTATCTTCTATGAGGTATATCCGAGAAAAATTTGGTAAGAAAAGCACGGTCTGCGCCCTCGACATGCCTCAGGGGTTTCTTTTCTTATTTAAAGCTTTGCAACCATTCAAAAGAAGGAAAAAGGAAAGTTTAGAAAGCCTTTGGTATCATTAGTCTTTGCAGGATTGCATTGCAAAGCACCATAAAAACCGCGTCTCGCAGGATGTTCCTGTCGCTGAGGTACTAACCGAAGAAGAAACAGAGGTCGGAACTTCGCTTTGGTTCAAGCAAGGCACTCATCCAACGATATCTCATACTTTGCAACAAAAGCGTGCTCTATGTCTTTGTCGGGGTTGAAGAATATTAGCTACTTGGGACGGAGTAGTCCCTTCGGTCTGCTATGAAATGATTCGATTTGGTCTTTGGTTTTAGATTTCGTGGTGCACAGAAACACCAACATTGTTTTTGACAGAATGGATTTTTTTTTGAGAAGGCTGGCGTTCCATTCAAAACCACATGTGGATGTTTTTCCTTATTTAGGTTTGCTAAACAGGTTTCATCATCATGTGATGGAAGAACTTTGACGAATGTATGTATTTTATTTGCTTAGAAGTGAATGCTTATCATCATCATCCCTAACAAAAGTGTGGAGTTGTGAAATTCTGCAAGTCTGAAGTGGCTTTTTATTGCACTTTTTTTTCAAGTTGTAAATAAAACAGATTGTTTAATCTGTAATACTGCTTAGAAGTGGCTGAGGTGGCTCACATCAGGCATAATTTAATCTGGCTTTAATGCAGCATTACTGAATTTTTGAGATTTTTGCATAAAGCAGCCTTAACTCTGCTGTGTAAAGATGCCTTAAATTTAGGTAGTTGGAAATTCCTACTAAATGCAACGCAGCATATGACAAAAAGGCATTTATGCCACCTCTGAGCAGCATCAAAGTATACAGTTGCAGTTCGCCGAGTAAATGCATTTATGCCACTTCTGAAGTGGCATTTAAGTGTCTTTACACAAACTGTTTAATACTGCTTAGAAGTGCTTCTGTGCCACCTTTGCAGTGTAAATTTGGCATAGATATTAAAGCTCAGTGCGTGCATCGTTCAGCATCACTTGACGTGCTGTCTTTAAACAGCTGTGTTAAGGCTGCTCTAAGCCTGCTTAAAATTTAAAGACGCAATGCTGCATAAATGCCAGACTAAATCATGCCTGTTTTGAGCCACCTTAGCCCCTAGTATTACAGAATAGTGTTGTAATTGCTGTGCAAAAGCATTTATGCCACCTCTGAGCAGCATTGTGTAAAGACACCTAAATGCCACGTCAGAGGCACTTCTGTGCCACATTTGCAGTGTAAATTTGACGAGAGTATTAAAGTTCAGTGCGTGAATCATCCTGCAGCTTTTGACGTGCTCTTTACACAGCTGACATAAGCCTGCTTAAAATGTAGTGTAAAGATGCAATGCTGCATAAAAGCCAGACTAAATTATGCCTGTAGTTGCAATTGCTGTGTAAATGCATTTATGCCGCTTCTGAGCAGCATTAAACTGTCTGTGTAAAGAGACTTAAATGCCACTTCAGAGGCTGTTCTGTGCCACTTTTGCAGTTTAAATTTGAGTAGAACAAACCATCAAAACTTTGACTATTTGAAAATTTCCATTCATTTCAATATGCATTTGATTAAAGAATAATGGGTAATGTTGATGTTTCTGTGCCGGATAGGTCTTTGTTTGTGGGTTGGTTTTTGCATCAAGGTCTTTTACATTCTGACCGATAAAGAGACGATCAGATGCGCACAGCACTAAAATCTACAGCTCGACACGAGTCCCATCCGCTCCATTGCACTTATTTTTCCGAGGAGAGGAGGAACTCGTGCCTGAAAGAGGATGAAGAGGAAGAAGAGAGAGTGGCGTTATCAAAATATCCAAAGCATGGCGTCAAGCGCAGACCGTACTCGAGAAAAAGAAATCTTTGGTATCTTTGGTTTCATCAACACGATTAAAATTACAAATGGAAAATTCAGTGAGGTAGCCTCTGTGGTTCTCACTATAGAGATAGAAAGACTTTTATACACACACACAAGTCAGTCTTGGAAGCAGCTTTTTCTAGTTTTTAAGGGATTCCTCTACGTCCTTCTACAAGTGAAGCAATGAATAAACGGCCTCTCAGCATCCGTGGGATTTATCTTTGGTGAGTCCTGCGTTGAGCTCCGTTAACGTGTGGCCACGTATACGATCTGGCTGAAATTCGCTGCTCGTCCTTCAACAGAACGGTTAAATCGATCGCAAATGGCCCTTCAGAAAGATTGTTTTCATTCGAAAGAAAAGGACAAACAAAACCTAAACGATTTCCATAAAGTCTCGACAGACACACATGCAAATTACAACTAAACCCCGATCGCTAACTCATTTCCAGAATCATCTTTCTAAGAAAAATTAAATATACCCTTTGTGTTGCTTTTTAAAGTAAAGCTAACTAATAAATTAAGAGTAGCACTGCATCTTTGATGCACTAGTAGTCTTAAATAGTCAATTACATCTAATTAAATAACATTAAATAATTCAGAAAAAAACTATAACCTATGCATACTAGTCGTATACGTCTGATGGTGTCCAACATGCAAACGAAGTAAATGTAAACTTTGGCAAGCTAATCAGGATAAAAGGAGAGATTTTTTGGCAATTTAAATTAAGTTCAATCATAACAAATATAAATTACATAAATAAATCACATATTGCAAAACCTGGGTAAGACATTGTACAGATGCATTGCAAAATATAAGTACTAAGACAAGCAAAGGAAAGCTCTTTGGCCCGTGTTGCTAAAAACCTGACCGTCGTGAAGAGCCGATGAAGCTCCAACCGAGAATCTTTGGACTAGAAGCTTTTAAAGAGAGAAGCCTAAAGGATAAAGCTATTCGACCTACAGTCTGCAATTTCCTCTCTAGCATTTTTGGCAGATTATTGACTTTTTAGATGGAATATAGTATATGATGGAAGCGGCTGCAGCAGCTCTCTCTCAAACACAGGACTCGCGATTCAGCGCTTGGAAGCAAGCGTGCATATGTTGGGAAATGATGGATGGATGACGTTTGCATTGGTGGAACTGAACTGTCGGTGGACTACGATGGGATATGAGCACGAAACTACAAGATGAGGAGTCGTTCGGCTTGGGAAAATGGGAAAAGGTGAGGCTGCATGTGCTTAAAGGTGTTTATCTTTGGTATGCCCATCAGGCTGAGTTACACCTTTAGTTTTAGCTGCAGAACGGATGAAAAAACCAAACGCTGAACCCTAGACGTCCCGTGTTTGGAGAGAAGCACCGCGAGCCCGAACTGAAGGGAACAGCGGCGGGAGTAACTCTGAATCTTTGGTATTGTAGCTGATGAGGTTTTTGTTGTTCTTTCCATTTTGGTTGAAAAAGCTGCATAGGCACACATTAAAGACAATCTTCGACTTGTGTTTTTTGAGAGAGGCTTCATTCTCCGTTGCCATGGGAACAGCTCCGTCGCATTTAAAAACCCTTCCGATCCCATTCTGCTTCCAATGTCTCCACCGAGCTGAACGCAACAAAGACGACGGCTCGGCGTTCCCGCTTTGTCGTCATCATTCTTTTTTTTGGGGGGGATATTTTTCCTTTGACCAGTTTTCGTTTGCAGAACAGTTAGGTGCAGAAAAAGTTTCTTTGGTGTCGATTTGTCAATAAGTACAAAAAGTCTTCAGTGTCCGTTTTGAGTGATCCAAGCGTAACCTGGGAGAGAACTGCTTACCGGCTCCGTTTGTCCATCGGTTCAATAATAAATGAGGACGAGGGAATTTGAGATGTGTGTATGAAAGAGCTAGTATGTGGATTTGGTTTTTCCATTGGAAAGTGAGCTAAAACTATGAGGGAAGGAGTCATGCACACTTTGGGAAAGCTAAACTGGTAGGCATTGGTGTGGAGATTGTCCTCTTAAACTCTTGTAAAGGCCCTGATCACCAATGCCAGTTCACTTGTGTTTGCTTGTTCATAGCATAATACAATTACAGTCATACAGCGATGCATATGTGTGTGTGTGTTTTTTGCAGTGTAATTTCATTGAGTGTGTTGAGCTCGTGAGATGCATGTTCTTCGGTCGTATCATCCTGAGTTGTTTTTTAACCATAGAAGAACAATCGGTGTGGTCCAGCCCCTGTTCTATTGCAAATGTAATGTGCTTCAGGATTGTGCTCACAAACCCGGCCGGCCAGTATCGGTGTGAGAGATCTGCGGTCGGTGTGTCCTTCACGTGTGTTGTGCTTTGTGCTTCTGACGGGGGTTTTGTACCGTGTGGAGCTGAAACGCTTCATCGGTGTGTTAGAAAACCCTGCGACCCAATGCCAACTTAAACCTGTGCGGTTATTTAGGTTGCCGTTCATGTGTTATGGGTGAATCTCACAAAGAAGAACGTGTGATTTTTTTCTTTAACCAAAATGCATTACCATAATGCAAACAAAAAATAATTCTCATTACTGTAATAAAAATGGCTGTATTACAGTAACAACAATAGGAGCAATAACTGACAATGGGATTTTTTGGGAGTTATTATTATTATTTAAAAAGCCTGTATGCATCATGCCAATTACACTGCAAAAATTAATTTTCTTCCTTGTTTGTTTTCCAGAAATATCTAAAAATTGTTAAATGAGGATACATTTGAAAAGCAAAATTAATTAAGGTATTAAGTCTTGTTTTTTTGTGTGAAGAATTTATCAAAATTAAGCCATTTTTGTATAAAATAATAAATAATAATTATATATTAATATAATATATTTGTATATTTTATCATTACGTTAGAAATAATTTTTTTCCTTTGAATTAAGTTTATTTTTCTGACCTTGTTGGCAGATTTTTTTTCTTGTTTTAAGCAAAACTCACTTCATTTTGATAGATTTTTCAGAAAATATCTTAATATTATTTTTGTTTCTCAAGTAAATGTATATTATTTGCACTCAAAAACAATACTCTATTAGCAGTGTAAAATATTGCAATAAATGTGACCTGGACGTGTTTTTGTGAGATTCATTCTTAGAACTTAAAGTATCTCCACACACACACACACGCACGCATGCACGCATGCACTCACACACACACACACACACACATGCACTCACACACACACACACGCACTCACACACACACACACACACACACACACACACACTTCAGGAAAATAAAATCAAAGCTAATTTCAAGTGAATGTAGATGTGAAATGCAAACCCTTTGGTTTTCTCTTCAGTTCAAAGCCAAATGTAAAGTTAACCATGTTTTTGATTGGCTTTGATCATTCATTGGTGTCAATGCTTTGGACTGGAGCAGAGAATGCAGCGTTTTTCCTGACGTTTGGCTGTTTGGATGAACGGATCGGTGTGTTTTTGACTCTGACTCGAGCCGGTAAGCAGCTTCTCTCGTCTCGTCGCCCTTCGGAATGATTTTCTCCTCTTCTCCTCTCCGGGATCATGCTTTGGTACAAGTGCTGGAGGTGGATGACGTGTTGCCCGCACTCACCTCGTCCAGCCATTTGTCCAGGCTGCGTCTGCGGGCGTTCATGAAGAAGTTGCTGACAGTGTTCAGTTCCAGACCCAGCTGCTGCGAGATGGTCAGCTGTATCTCTCTGGACGGGCGCTTGTTCTCCTTAAAGATGGCCAGAAGTGTTCGCCGCTGCAGGTCTGTGAAAACCAGCCGCGATTTCTTTGGTGTATTGCTCCTGTTGTCTTTGCTTGGGTCCAGCTCTTTTCTTTTGCACGCTTCGGGGGTTTCGTTTGTTAGAAAGGAGACACAAAAGAAAGAGAAGAAACACGTTAGAATCATTCGCACGTTTATTCATGCACTTACATTTAATGCAGGGTTCGAACCTACACCCTTTGGATTATCAGCCCTGGGCTTTATTGCACCACCTACAATTAGATTACAGTTACATAAAAGAGAAAATAACAACGAAGTGACAGAAAAGGTTATTTATGTTAAACACTGTCAGTGTTATAGTATTTATTAACATTTAAAAAATATTTTTATTTAGCTTTAATTTGCTTTATATCAATTTTAGTTTTAGTAACTTGTGCTTGTAATTTTTTTATATGCTTTTTATTTTTTATTTTATTTTAATTAATTTTTTTATGTCGGTTTTAGTTTTAGTAATTGTGCTTATGTCATTTTTGTTAGTTAATTTTTTTAATATTTGGATTTAGCTTTAATTTGTTTTTATTTCAATATTAGTAATTTTATGTGCTTTTGTCATTTTATTATTTTTTAAATATTTCTAATTAGCTTTAATTTACTTTTAATTCAGTTTTTAGTAATTTTATGTGCTTTTAATTTTTATTCGTTTTTAAATTTATTTTAGCTTTAATTAATTTTTATTTATTATTTTTATTTTTTAGTAATTTCATTATGTGCTTATGTCATTTTTATTAGTTATTTTTTTAATATTTAAATTTAGCTTGAATTATTTTTTATTTAAGTTTTAGTAATTTTGTTACCTGCTTATAACATTTTTATTAGATTTTGTTTTTATTTCTATTTAGCTTTAATTTTATATTAGTAATTTGATGTGCTTTTGTTATTTTCATTATTTCTTAAATATTTCTAATTAGTTTTAATTTACTTTTAATTCAGTTTTTAGTAATTTTGTTATGTGCTTTTCATTATTTCTTTTAGCTTTATATTTTTATTTATTATTTTTATTTCAGTTTTAGTTTTAGTAATTTCATTATGTGCTTATGTCAGTTTTATTAGTGTATTTTTTAATATTTGGATTTAGCTTTCAATTATTTTTATTTCAGTTTTAGTAATTTTATTATGTGCTTATAACATTTTTAATTTTTTTAATATTTCTAATTAGCTTTAATTTACTTTTATTTCAGTTTTAGTAATTTTTTTACATGCTTATTTTTCATCTAAAATGCATTTTTTTAATTTAAATTTAAATAAAAATTTAATTCATGAGTTAATTGTTTGACTTTAGTTTTCAGTTAACAATAACAAAACTACCGTTAGACCAAACCTCCTGAGAGAGATGTGTTTTAATACACACTCAGGAATCAGAGTAGCATCTGTTCTGGGATCAGTGCGTCTGACAGGACAGCTCTAGATGATTTGAGGAAGGTAAAGATCCTCTCCAGGTAATTACTTCTGCGACCACTAAGATTCCCAGAGCAATTCGCTCGTGTTCACCTGGAGCTGCTGGCTTTATTTTTAGGGTCTTTTATCACAAGAGACCAAAAACACATGATCACCTGATAATTAGCAGATAAACCAGAGCAAGAGCTCTGCAGTATGTATACTGTGCGCAGTGTGCTTGATGGATCCGGATAAACGGCAACATTTGGCTAAAAAAGCACGCAAAGTATATGCAGTAAACCACAATGCAATGCATTCAAATTCATCTTGCATTTCTAATTCCTCGAATCCTGTACTTATTCCATCAGGATATCTTTTTCCAAATGCAGTTGCTTTATATTTCTCTGCTTCCTAGACATGAGGAAAAGACACGCATTATTCTGTTAATCCTGTAGTTATCGTGTGTTTAGGCCCAATATTGACGTCTGAGCAGCAGAAATGATTGCACCCATTTAAAATAATGTCAAAAATCAAGTCAAATCACAAATTAAAGTAAAATAATCAAATGAAGAATTAGCCAGAGATCTCTAATTAGACAGCGAAACATTATTATTTTATTTTTTTACACAAAACTGAAATAAAATAATAAAATGATGTATTAAGAATGATGCATTAAAAATGATAAATTAACCAGAGATGTCTTTCTTCACTCATTCTTTAATTAGTCAGCTAAAGGTGCAGAATTGTTTTACACACACAACTGAATTAAAATGCAATGCAATGCATTAAAATAAAATTGATGCATTAAAATGATGAATTAAGATCTCTTTCTTGACATTTAATTCGACAACTAACACTTCAGATTTTTGTATTTTTTCTTACACAAAACTGAATTAAAATGCAAAACAAATAATCATAAATATAACTAATTTCTGCATGCCACTCACATAATTTATTCACAGACTCATTTATTCATACTTTGTGTAAGTGCAATGACATTTTTATTATTTATTGCTTTATATGGTTTTCCTAGCACAAATAGATTTATTATATGATACAGTCCAAAAATGGCTTTTAACCACAAGATGTAATTAGTGTGCAGCGTGTTGAAAAGCATCGAGTAACGAATCATTTTACAACACAGTTGAATCACTAGAATCGTGCATGATTTCTTATTGCATAGACTGTTTCTCATGCAATTTCTAAAAATAATAGGCAGCATAGTGCACAATAATTGTACAGTAAGTGCTCCGCTAGTATTTCTCTCTAGACACAGACTCAATGGTAAATACACAAACCGTCTAGCAATTAAAACATGACTTACTGCACGTGTAGCATCATGCTCTATAATGCAAAGCTATCATTTGTGGTGGTATGTAATTTTGCAGAGAAGTCAATCAACTCAAAACAGCCTTGCTTACAGTATATTTGTAGGATATTTCATCATGGCCTCGGGGAGAATTTCTTATTAATGTGTATGAAAGTGTTTCTACGGCTTTAATGATTGTGTATTTAGAGTCAAGTGTGTTACCATGATAGTTTTTATGTTTGTGCGCCTTCTATATTAATATTTACATAAACTACTTTCTCTTTACCACTCTTTCTCTCTCTCGCTCTTTTATTATAAAAGGCACTAAACAGATTTTAGTACTTCATTTTAGTACATTACATGCTTACATTCATTTAAAAAATGTAAGTTCAATCCATAAAACCTAAAATGTTGTAATATTTTGTATTTAATTATTTTAAATATATATGTAAAATATATACTTTTAAATCAATATTTTATCAATATTACCAATATTAATTTTTTTTTTAAATATTGAAATTGTTTTTATAAATGTAATCTCTACTAAATTATTTTTATATCCATTTCATCCAAAGGTGTATGAAAATCCTTTAATCACATGATCACAAATCTGCACTGAAGAATCACATGCAACAACTCAAAATACAAATCAACAGCACTAATTATGAACTAAAACAGAGATTTGCATCTGCGAACAACATAAAATGAAGGTGAACACCATTTCTACCAGCACTACACGCATGTGTGTGTGAGTGAGTGAGTGAGTGAGTGAGTGAACGTGCGTGCGTGCGTGCGAGCGAG
>JADLZM010029013.1:324128-351895 GCA_018148995.1 Sinocyclocheilus maitianheensis
CACACCCCACCCCCCTCACACACACACACACACACACACACACACACACACACACACTCTCTCTCTCTCTCTCTCTCTCTCACACACACACCACAACACACACACAGACACACACTACACAACACACACACACGCTCTCTCTCTCTCACACACACACACACACACACACACACACACACACACACACACACAGACACACACACACACCCAGAGTTGTGTTTGATCAGCAGTAGATGGCGCTGTTCACTCATCAGACTCACAGAAACACGAGCAGTGCGCACCATTCCACTCCAAGCCTCCATTACTGAGGCTCCTCTATCAAAACATGAGCTGTTTAACACACAAAATTCACAAACTACAGTCTGTGTGCTTATTTTAAGCTCTGAGGTTTTACTAAAAGCACATCATTTAGCTGCAGGGGTCTCGATCTTTAGCATTTTCCAAAGTGCTGCCATCATTTCTGCTGGTTAAACGCCACTGCTGCATGGGCCCAAATACATGAAAACTGCAGGATTGACAGAATAATATTGCCTATGTATATTCTCATATCTAGAAAGCAATTTCAGATTGGAACGCTGGAATTTAGTCAGAAAAATCCTGAAGGAATACGTATGGATTCAAGGAATTGGAATTCATAATTTGAAACAAATCCTAAAGGATCTTAATGGGATCAATAAGAATCCTATAAGAAGCAAATAAGATCCTACTGGATAAACGGAACCCTTATTCTTCGGGAAATCCTATTTAGGATTAGGATCCTTTAGGATAATGATACAAGATTCTATTAGCACTCGAATGATTCTTACTAATTAATATAGGATTTCTATCCTTTAGGATTGGTTTCAAATTACGATGAAAAATCCAAAAATCCATAATCATTCCTTTAGGACTTTTCGACTAGCATCCTAATGCTGCACTGTTTTACTTTTTTTAGAAATTCATGAATCATTCGTGAAAAGCTAACAGAGAATGTTCTCAGAACGTTCTGGATAGGTTCTGTCAAAGTTCTTCCAGTAACGTTAATAGAACATTCGTTCATAATTATCTGGTCTTTAATAATGTTCTCAAAACATTCATTTATAAATTGTTCATGGAGCCTTCTTTTCCTGAAACGTTTTAGTTGAACGTTCGACTAGCATTTTTTAAAAATGTAACTAATTGTTTCAGAACGTTCAGAGAACATTCAAAAGTAACATTTCCATAATGTTTGCACAATGATAAAATGGAACATTCGCATAATCAAGAAAAAACGTTTAAAAGAGATGTTTTGAATATTCAGAGAAATGTAAAAAAAATTTAAATAAAATTTTCATATAATAATTATATATGATAAGAATAATTTTCTCAAAATGTTAGCACAAAAGCATTATTTATACATCGTTCACAGAACCTTTTTTAAAACATTTTTGTTGGATGTTCAACTAAGCTTTTTTAAATGTAACTACTTGTTTCAGGATGTTTAGAAAAACATTCAAACGTAACGCTTCCATAAGGTTTCAAAATAATAAAATGGAACGTTCGCATAACCAATAATTTAAAAAAAAAACATTTTAAAAAACTGTACATTTTGAACACTCAGAGAACATTCAGAAATAACGTTTTCATAACATTATAGCATAACATTCTTAGAACATATTTGTTGTCAGCTGGGTCAGTTGTCTTTGTTGTGCACGAGGCAGCTGTACTTTCTCTTTTTCTTCTGTCTAGTAAAATAAAGGATCAATGTTTAGGCCAGAGGCCCTGATGGCTTTCTGTTCAGTGCTGCTCTGGATAAAAGCTCCAGACTGCTGCTTTTGTGGAGCAGTGAATTTCCCCGTCATCATTTGGTATTCTGCTTACTGCGGCCAAAAGAATCACACTCACACTCACACACACACACACACACACACACACACACAGACAGACACACACACACACACACACACACTAGAAACATTGTTTCTGCATAGTGTAAAAAAAAAAAAAAAAAAAAAGCTAAAACATGCTGGCATGTGAAGTTCTAACAACATACTAAAAGATGCTAGAAACGTCAACAACCTTCTACCACACGCTAAAAACATGTAGTTATAGTCTTCTGATTTTACGATTGATTTAATGTTAATTAATCAGAAATAATATTTATAATGTAACATTTAAATATGTAATAAATGGATGGCAGTAGTTGTGAGTAAACTGATGAAGAGAAACTCACGTCGTTGTAATCGCAGCAGCGCTGAGCGCAGAGAGATGCCTCGTCGTACAGTTTGTTCTTGAAGTAGTACTGACCCAGATACCTGAGAGCGGTGCTGACCTCAGCGTGCTCCAGCTGCTCCTGAGAGACACACACACAGACAGACAGACAGAGACACACACAGAGACACACACACACACAGAGACACACACACACACACACACAGAGACACACACACTCACACACACACACAGAGACACACACAGAGACACACAGAGACACACAGAGACACAGACACAGAGACACAGACACAGACACACAGACACACTCTCACACGCACAGACACAGAGACACAGACACAGACACAGATACAGACTCAGACACAGACACACAGACACACACACAAACACAGAGAGAGAGAGAGAGAGAGACACAATCTCAGCCGTCAGTGGGTGTTCACGCAACACTGACTCCATCAGGACGAGCTCTCATGGCACTTTACAGTGCGATCAAAAAAGCAATTATATTATTCAAAGGGATTTACCATTTCCATGATGGGAGAAGGGTGTCAACTTTGGGCTTTTCTAAAAGGGGTAGAGTTCAATCAATCCGATCGATACCTCAGGTTTCCCAGGCCTTTCATCAAATGGGTAAGAGCTGCTCTCACACTGCTGGTTTATCTTTCCTCGTTGGCAAATGTAAATCAATGTGTGTGCGAGGAGGAAACGTCCAGTGGAACGGTCCTAACCGCACCGCTGTCGTTCACTCGTATCTGAACGCTTTCCGCGTTGCCCTAAAAGACCCCGCCGTATGAAATCGATCAGTTCTTGCCAGTATTGAGTATCGGCTTACACCTTCAGTAATTAATGAGGAACCCAAAGACCAGCCTGTTTCATCACCCTATATACTGTATTCAATCAGATGTACTGGAATTTTATTTAAAGTATAAAAATTCCTAAAGGAATGCTAGTGATGTTTAATGGAATAATTTGGTAGCACTACCAAATACATCAAATAAAAATCTATTAAAATTTACTAATCTTTTCTTAATTGCACTGGATGAACTGAAATTTGAACAAACAAAAAAAGCATAATACAATGAAAATTTTAATCTCTGTTTGTTGTGAAAAACATTAAGCAAATGCATGGAGATTTACAAAAAACAACAACAATAATAAAAATAAAAATAAAATTGCTAATAATTGCTAATGGAATGTGTATCATAACATGGAAACAATACTAAAATAAATAAATAAATAAAATAAAAAATACACTAAGATGCTTCAAGATTCTTTATGGATTCTCCAACAATTCTTATGTGCAATAAAAATAAATTGATCAAGAAAATAAATCAGAAGGTATTTGGCTATATTATTATTATTTTTTGTGTGTGTGAAATTTCAGCAATTATAATATTATAATATATTAATGTATTGGCTATTGATAGACCCAATAAATCTCATTTGTCCTTTTAGGACTGGATCCAAATTCCATTAGCATTCCTGATGGATTTTTTAACCTTTAAATGTATTTATGTTCACTGATATCATCTAAAATCAGTGCCACATTTTTACATCTATTTTTATACTAACTCCGGCTCCGTACATATTTTTCTATCACCTGGAAATATAGCGCAACAAAGACAAACGTTTTTTAGCAGCAGAAACACACACGTTAAACATATTAACATCAGCCCACACTGCCTACATGACGTCAGCGGATAAGAAAAGTCTTTTCAGAGTTTGAGCACACCATTACATTTTACTGCAATAACATGCACTGATGAATCACTGACTCTAAAACCGGGAACATACATTAAGATGGCAAATTTCACTTTGACTGCAGTCTTCACATCACACACAGTAGTTTTACTCTGCCAGTTCTCTCTGTACAGTACATTATGTGCCATGACTTCACAAAAACAACCGCTCTCTGATCACCACTGAATTATACATGCAGCTGAAGCTCATTTCTGAAGACAAACTCAGAAAACCCTGAGATCAGATGGTTTGTGTGATCTTAAAAATGCAAGAAAAATCCATACTGAGAATTAGTGATGGGTTGAGTGCAGATATCTAGAGAGAAATTTACACAAACTCTTATTTTACAATATTTACACAAAATGTATTGACTAGGCTGTCAGTATATATCAGGATTATTATAGTTAACTGAAACTAAAACCATTAAAACATTTTGTTACTTGAAATAAAATAAAGCCTAAAAACGTAAACCTATTTTATTTCAGCAAGTTGCCAAAAACACTTAAATGGCAAAAGCACACAAGAAAATTACTTGTTAAAAAACAACAAATATAAAAATAAAACCTTTAAATCAAAATATTAATAAAAACTATAATAGTATCTCAATATACTAAAATAACACTGATATGATATATTGATGTATAAATATATAAAATTGATATATAAATATGATGTATAGATATATTCAATTTAATATAAGTAAATATACATCAATTAACCAGCCTGGTTAATATCACTCTATCACTAATTATAAGTCAAAGTTTGCTCTGAAACTAGTACATGCAAATTTCTGAAACTAGTTTAAATAAAAATGACTCAACTTTTGTTAAAAGCTTAAGCACTTGTAATGCCTTTTGTGAATTCAAGTTGTCACATGCATCTTACAGTCCTCAGATTTGCATGAGGGAGAAAAAACAGTACAAAGAAAGAGAGAAATGGAGAGCGAGGGAGGAGGTGGGTGACATCAGATCAATATTTCACCACAAAACACGATCAGTAATGATGTTTTCACTTGTTCGCTGAAACCTCCCCATAACAGATGAGAGAAATCCCTCTTTTTTAAATTTGGCTAGTGTTTCATACTCTCACTGTCGTGTGATCTCTCGTGCGAACGCCAAGACGCTCAAATGCTTCCGATCTCAATATCAACCATTTTCTAAGCACACGCTCTTCTGGAAGTGGCCTGTGTGTGTGTGAGTGTGTGTTAGAGTGAGAGGACGTGCTAAATGCATTATGCTGTAGTCTTGCACTTAGCTGTGTCATTCTGTGCATGTGCGGATATCCTTAATGTGAAGACCGGACACCTCGCTGAGAGATGGAGGAGGGGAAGCGAAACTGAGAGAGAGAGAGAAACATAGTCATGTGTTCTCTGCAGTGGATCATCTCGCTTTGGCCAGAACTAAATACAGTAACCCCAAAATCATTTCTTCACATGCATCACAATTAGGGTTGCAAAAAGGTGACAAATTTCCAGTAAATTTCGGAAACATTCCAGAAATTATGGAAACTTTCCAGGATTTTTTTTTGGAATATTTCCAGAAATTTACAGGAAATTTTCCACCCCTTTGCAACCCTAATCACAATTATAAAGATATCAAGTATGTGCATGTATGAAATATTACAGGATCTGTTCTCCATTAAATGTCTTTTAATCTACTGGTGTTTTGGTGATTTTAGAACTATTGTTTTATCATTTCAAACCGTACTGTTAAGTATTTTGTTTGTAAAGTGTGTTTGTGCATCTTTCTTTACAATAAACAACAGTTGCTGTTATATTTGATATCTAATGCAATCACATTCAGACAATTTTAGTTGATTTTCAGTTGATTAATCACAGTACATTAAGACAATTGTTTTGTATTAAATGTTTCTAATATGTTTAAACATGCAAGTGAGGCGGTATGTAATTAAAATTGCACTCATTTGCATGTAATTCCAGAAAATAAATCTGAACGCTGGATAAAGCCAGGTTCGCAATTCTTGTTTGATTTTTTTGATATATTAGTGTTAAAGGTTTTTATAGAGGGGGTTTTGGATATCTCTTTTTATCGCTCCAAAAATCTGAAAATACTGTCAACAGTCAGAATACATTTTTGCCATGTTTTTATGAATAAAATGTTATATAAATCAGGGCGAATGATATATGAACAAACCCTTCAGTAAAATCCTTCAGAATATAGAGAGGAATAAAACTGTAAGTTCTGATGTACGTAAGTGCTGCTGAAGTGGACAAACAAACTCACAGCCTTTAAATATATGCATTTTCACCATGTTTTTAGATATAAAATGTTATATAAACAAGGGTGAATGATATATGAACAAACCCCTCAGTAAAATCCTTCAGAATATAGAGAGGAATAAAACTGTAAAGTTTGGTGTATGTAAGTGCTGCTGAAGTGGAGAAAGAAATTCATGGCTTTTAAAAATATGCATTTTAACCATGTTTTTAGATATAAAACGTCAGATAAATCAGAGTGAATGATATATGAACAAACCCCTCAGTAAAATCCTTCAGAATATAGAGAGGAATAAAACTGTAAAGTTTGGTGTATGTAAGTGCTGCTGAAGTGGAGAAAGAAATTCATGGCTTTTAAAAATATGCATTTTAACCATGTTTTTAGATATAAAACGTCAGATAAATCAGAGTGAATGATATATGAACAAACCCCTCAGTAAAATCCTTCAGAATATAGAGAGGAATAAAACTCTAAGTTTTGGTGTATGTAAGTGCTGCTGAAGTGGAGAAAAAACTTTAAAGATATGTATTGAAATTGAAATCTACAGACGCAAATAGATAAAGTGCAATAAAATGAACACTTAAATGTGTATCTTGGATGTTTTCTTTCCACTGTCTGAAAGAAGATATGTTATGGAAGCAAAACAGCCCAAAATCTCAAAAATGACCAGTACATGGAAAGGGGAAAAAAACTGGGTTTGCCTGTAGTGTCCAGATACTTTCCGAGTTACTGTATCTCTTGATCTCCATGAGGAGCAGATTAAATGTTCTCTGAATAAAAGGTCAGAGTTCATCTAGGTCTGAAATTATGACATCAGCGGTTCAAAGGTTTGCTACCAGACAAAAACATCAGCACACTGATAGAACCAATCAAAACGCTCACAAACGGTGTGTTGAAACAATGCTGATGAGGTAACACTCGTCAACAACAAGCCAACGATCCAATCAGCTTCACAAACACACTGAATGCTTACAAATGCACAAAAGTGCCACAGATAAATAAGCAACACTGATTACTTAGAAAGGTATTTTTGTTCATATCATATCTTTGTTTGGCAAGAAACAACCTGTCTTAAGAGTCCTGATTGCATCACATCCTAAAATGAAGATTCTGTCATTATTTATACAACCTTCATGCCAATCCAAACCCATAAGACTTTTTCATCCTTAAAACATAAAAGCAGATATGCATGCAGCTCTTTTCCAAACAAAAAGAGTAAAAGACATTTACTATCTCCATTTAACAGCTCCAGTAATAACCAGAAACACTCTAAATCATACCATCATATGAACGTTTTTATAGTACTTCATGGCTTTCTGGAGCTTGACAGATATGACTATGAACTGTTGTACGCAAAAGAGTTACATAAAGATTCAGGATTTCTCCTTTTGCATTATAAGGAAACCTGAAGTTTAGGAATGGGTTTGATTACCAGGGAATGCAATGCAATGATCTGCCAAATGCATAAATGTAAATGCCCAAAATAATAGCAAATGTGTTTGGAATGACATGTAGGTGAATAAATTATGGCAGAATTTGTTATCTATTCCTCTAACAAAAGCTCTATTTAAAAGAACATAAGATCCAACTGTAAATAATGGCTGTGTTTTATTAGGTAAGCTCTTATCAGCTTCGGTCCTCTAGAAAAGCAAACATGAACCTTTCTCTTTCCTCATAGCTGAAGTTAAAATTTGCCTATTCTTTCTGCAGACTTAGAGACATGATGAATAAACTTTTTACATGGTTTACATGGAATAAACTTTATCATGCTGCACACACAAGGCTATTAATATCATTAATCTATGGATGACTAACATGAAAAGTATAAAACCAAAATAAAAAGAAAAACTGACAGACCAATGAATCCCCCACAGACTCGCTCCATAAAAACATGTTTTCGCTCACTGTTCACTTACTGACAGCAGCATCACGGGCCGTTTTGTGGGGCTGAGAGACAAAAACTTTGCCCTTTGCTCAGGCCGGTGCTGACAGCGATCCCCCAATCACGAGACATTTCAGCCTGACACAGAGATAATCACATCACTTCACCTCAAACCTAAAAAACAACCTGCAACTGCATGAATGCACGCTTCAGAGATCTGTGCTAGAAGATACATATGAGGAGGAAAATATCTGGGATATAAACATGTAAATACAGTTTTAGGATTTTGAAAACTTTAAAACAAAGCAGTTCTGACATAAAATGTAATGTTTATTAAAACATTATTATGCCGGTATCATTTGCAATGACAAATGTTGAATTAATTTAGAATTTAGAAGCATTTTTAGACTTTTAGCCCCAATGTACTGTATATCAGCTGAATATCATCGGACTGATTAAAACAGGACTAAAGGAAATATGTGGCAAAAATGTAAGACTTATAAAATTTAAATCTTTTTCAAATGATCTGAACTGTTCAGAGAGCAAAAGATGAGAATAGAAATAAATAGAAATAAAAACACATAATTATAGAAATAAAAACACCAAACCATAGAGAATATTAATGTCTCTAGAATACAGATCTGTGTGAGTTTGAAGCACAATTAAACATATTCAAAGTCTACCTAATTTAGATAATTTAATGTCTAGAATAATTAAGCATAATTGGTAAAACTTTACAATAGTTAATGCATGAACTAACAGTGTGCAATATTTTTTACAACATTTATTAATCTTAGTTTTTCTTTTTGTTTTGTTATTTCAGAGTGCGTTAACTAATGTTAACAAACACGAAAAGTGCTTATAAATGTTTAAATTAAGTGCTGAAGAAGTATTGTTCATTCTTAGTTCATGTTAACTAATGTTAACAAATGAAGTAAGGTGTCATAATCTTAACAACATAACAGGCAATGCTGTTTTTTCATAATATGATGCTAGGACATCTTCCATGAGATTGGAATAGACTGTGGAAAAGCAGCTTGACCACAAAAACAAGAGTAGGCTATCTGATAAATCAGTCAGCCAATCATATTTCTGCCGGGATTATTTCACTCTCGTGGCCCGTATTCCACACTTATTGGGTTGAGGAGAGAATCTCATCACTAAAAGGTCCCTCAAAGCACCGCAAAGCCATTATAATTATCTGGATCCGCGAGATGCACGCTTCGCCTGGTCTTTGTGTGAAGGTCACCAAGCGCATCCTTTTAAAGCCGGCCTCCTCCACACAGAGCCAGAGTGATTAAACATCCTGCTAAAATCCTCTGGAAAACATCTATGCTTGGTTATGCGTTGATTCCGCGTCTCATCCGGGCGGCTTCATCAGCTTTAATGATCCTTTTAAACAAGCAAGGCGAGTGTGGCTCAGAATAGCCCGCCAGGAGTCTTTTTAGCACGGAGTCAGTCGGCTTGCTGGGAATGTTCTTCCAGCGTCAGCTTTACTGGAACAAGTCCGGATCGGGTTCCAGATCAATGCGAACTGGGTGCACACGTTTATGTTATTGTTGCCAACATTAATGCCCTTTTAATCTTTAAAAGATTACCCGCATCGATCCGCCGTCGTTCAGCAACACATATTTGTTTGAGAAAGTGACATAACTCACACACATTACCGAACGACAGGACGAAAATAAACAGCAGAGCTGGCCTGGGATTTTGATCTCTTTGTCCTAGTTCTGCCCTTTGACAAGTGCAGAAAACAACACACCGACAACATGATGCCTGATTGGCCCAGCATTAAAAATATGCTAATCCTGCTGATATGTAGCCTATATAAGCTTTCATTTTTCATTCAAATCTTAAAGTCATTCATACATCTGATTACACAACCTAATCATAACAGAATACATATAGATATTCTAACTAGTCACTGACCGATATATCGGCCAGGCCAGGTCATTTGGAGTCTACTAAGCACTACAAAATTGATAGTGTGCAATTGCTATTTTCCAGAGAATTTCATATTATGCAATAAAATGTCTAATTTCACAAGGATTTAAATTTGCATATACATCTGCATTGTCACTGACATCATCATCGGCCAACATGTTCTCTAGATATCGGTATCGCATTGAACATTAAAAACCCATATCGGCCGACCGCTTCTGTAATATACAGTACAGTGACGTCCAAATATATGACGTTGAAAATGTAGTATTTTTTCATGCAAATGTGGAAATAAATAATATTTTACAATGGTGTCCAAATGGCACAGACCACACTGAAAATGTAGTATTTAAATAAATAATAAATTTAAGTAAATAAATCTAAATATACAGTGGCGTCCAAATATCTGAGACCATATTGAACATTTTTTATTTTTTTTATGCAAATGTTGAAAGAAATAAAAATATACATTGGTGTCCAAATTTGTCTTTTTTTCCCATGCAAACCTGGAAATAAATAATCATCTACAATGGTGTCCAAATGTCTGAGACCACAATTAAAATTTGTGATTTTTTATATGCAAAACTGGAATTAAATAAAAATATGTACTGGTGTCCAAATGTCCGAGACCTCATCGACAATCTAGGATTTTTTCATGCAAACCTGGAAATAAATAGCTTTTGGATGCAAAAAAATGCAAATGATGTCAAAATGAAGAAATATTTGAGTTGTTGCAATATTTCTAGGATCAAATGTCAGTAAATGTGTATCGCTGATCATGTGACTCTTGTACAGATGGTCAGATTTCCTAAAGATGCTCAAGATGCTCTTACATGATGGAGAACATTTTTCCATGTTTTTTCCAACTTTTCTCTCAGATTGTTTTCTGTCAATATATTTTGTAAATAAACAATTTGTATTAAATTACAAAAATGCATGTGCTCTCAGACTTTCAGACCCCATTGTTTATCTAAAGACATTTCATATCTTCCCTGTCCTGCCCTGTCCGTCTTCAATTGGAAAGTGAAGTAGTCATTGCAGAAGCCCAAATCAGAAGAGACGTCTCTCAGAATGCGGTCTGGCATGGGTTGGTGGTATATTTATCCATCTCCAGTGCTCTTATTTACGGGCCGGGACCCCGTGTTCCTCCAGCACTGGCTCTTTTTCAATCTCCTCTGTCCTGATTCGTATAACAGCGCTTGTCCCCTTTGATCATTTACTTAATAAAGTTGTTTGTCTGTGGCGCATGGCACAGGCCGAGGTTCGTCTCGATGGCTGATTGCCTGCACCGTGTGACTGGAATGAGGTCCAGTCAGACGTCACGTTTGATTTGACTAAATGAATAGTGCAAAGACAGGCTCGTTTTCTCCTGTGACATCAGGCACCAGCACCGCTATGCTTAAAGACGACGAATAAGTCATTAAATCTGTATGTATACCTTCAAGTATGAGGTTTAGAAACCCTTTTTATTTTTTTATTTAAATCAGTCATTCTAAATGACATTATCAGCGTAACAACTTAAGTAAAACATTTAATTAAATGACTTTAATGTCAAGTTGTACTCTAAAAGTGCAAAACCCGAAGATCATAATTTAAGAACAAACAGCGTCTTCAATCAAAGCAAGAAAATCTGTCCGTCTGCACACTTATTACTTACATTAGTCACCTAAAAATAGTGTACAATCAGAAATATTACTTATCACCATAACTACTATATGTATGAAATGTTCCACAAGACTTTGTTTATATGCAGTTTAAATACTGTTAAATAGAATATTATCAGATCATATATATTTGGTGATTTTTGGACCCCACTGTAGGCCTATATTAAATTAATTTCTAAGTATGTGAGTCTAAAGTCAGTTCAGCATTATATTATGCTGAATAAAGTGCATAAATTAACACATTTAGCTAAAAAATGTAGATTTTTGTACTGGCACTAATGAATTTTAAATTTTAAATTTCATTTGACAAAATCTAAAGGTTCTTTAAAATTTTGAAATGTACTTCACACTAAGAAAAAACAGATCTTTTAAGAACGAAAGGTTCTTTAGGGAAGCAATAACAGTTCCTCTGTGGCGTCGCTGAGATACAAAATAAAGGTAAGATTCCAGCTCTGAGTCAACATTTACATGCATGAAATTCAAGCATGAAAACAAAACGTGAGTGATTCTCTCTGAGTCAGACGTTTCTGATGTCACGACATGCAACTCCTCTATTTTAGCTTCACTGTTTGTGTCTCTTTCACATTCTTTCTCCAAAACGCGGAACAAAAGGCAGGTGCCGGGCTGCACATCTCTGCCTGTTTAACCCAAGACAAGGTGACGTTTTGTGCGTTGAGCTGAGGGTCACGCAGAGATTCCTATCAATAATTCATCGAGCCACCGCAGCCTCTGGTCTTCTTTTCAATTCCCCTGCAGATCACATAATACCTTCCCCCCAACCCAAAGCCATCTGTGAGACCAGAGCCCTGCAGGGAAACAGCATTAAAGCGCCTACGCCAACATCTCAAAGCACAGTTCTGCTTAAAATCGCATTCTTGATGAAAGTAAATGCATTTGTTTGCTTGGCAAAACCATCACCTTCTGTGGATGCTCATACAGGGCATTTCATTAGCTGAATGCATGATATTCAAAGAATCGATGATGGTATGTCTTGATAAAGATGCTCATGTTTTGGTATGCGATTTAACAGCTCAAACGTACGCTCATTCTCCAAATCTTTTGTTGACAGTCAAATGCATAGTTCTTTAAGCAAAAGATGCACAGTTTGTGTGTTTTCCTCAGCAGAAGTTAATGCACAGGATCGCGCTGGTGCTGCACAATGCACGAGGCATCAGACATGTCCATTATTTCAGTGAATAATTGTGCATCACCCTACAAAATAAAAATCGATACGGACCAAGCTTTTATTTTAATGCACTGATAGGATGCTATTCAACAACAGGACACCGTCTCTGACACCTCAAACACCAAACTGCAAATTCAAGTCTTGCTTTTTCTTCAGCCGAACAAAGGAAAAGGGGTCCTGCACCGCCCATCGCTAGAGGGGGCAACAAGCCTGATGTAGAGGGGCTTGTAATTACCAACACATCCCTATTCAGCACCTCTGAAAGCTTTTTTTCACCGAGATTGAAGCGGCTCTTCCCAGCATGCACTTGCATCATTTTTTAGATGTTTTAAAGTAAATAAACAATAGAAAGAAAAAAAACTAACAAGCGGTGGTGCAATAGAGTGTTTCACTCAGGACGCTTGTAAAATGAACTAAAATCGCGCACAATAAAGGTTCGCACAGGGCCTAAAGCCTTAACGGACACAGAAGATGTTCAAAAGCAGATACCTTGTCTTACCTGCAAGCCGAAGGGCCGACATCCTCTGAAACTCGGGCTCCTGTAACCACTTCCACATGCGGCGAAACGTCTCGCGGCCGGACTTGAGCTTACTCCAGGGTTTGGGGTTCCGCAGCAGGTCGGAGAGCGTGCCCTGCGAGCGGCACAGCACCCGCTGCGCGAAGATGGCCTGCGGGATGCTGTAGCGCTTGAGCTCGGCCATGATGCGCTGCGCTACTTCCCTCGTGTTGATCTCTTCCAGCTGACCCGAGCCGGAGCCCGGCGCTCCGGAGGAGGAGGAGGAGGAGAGCGGTCTGTCCCGGTTGGAAGCCAACACGGGCCCGTGGGATTGAGGGTGGCCCGGGTGCCCGCCGTGGTGCATCCCGTTGAGGTGCGGCATCATGCCCGCCGCGGGGCCACCGAGGCCTCTGGAGAGGTGCTGGTCCCCTCTGGCCAGCATGGCAGTGTGCGCGTCGAAGTTGGAGCTCAGCATCTTGTCGTGGCTGTGCGCGCCGTAGTTGTGAAGCGTCTGCTGCGCGTTGTGGATGGAGCCCAAGCCGTTGCCCAGAGGGGACAAGCTCTGCCCCATCCCGCTCATGTCTTTGTGGTAGGGGCTGTAGAGGTTGTTCATGGCTGGTAGAGTCCTCTCGTCCCGCATGAGGGTGAAGCTGCCGCTCACGTTCCCAGAGAGACGCTGGTGGTGGTGATGGTGGTGATGGTGCGGATGGTGGAATTTGTCGGACACGGTGGAAATCGGCGGCAGGGGCTGCAGAGGGGTCAGCGTGGTGTAGGTGCCGCTCATCCCGGATGGGGAGGTGTCGCACGGCATGCTCATGGCGTGATGGAGCGGCAGCGACAGCTCGGGACGGTACTCTCCTCCGCCGCCGCCGTCCAGAATCGAAGCCATACTGGAGACCATCGCGGAGCGCGACGGCGCCACGGTCAGATCCTGGTGTATCCGCAAGGACGCCCCCGGGTTGCGGTTGTGATGGGGGCTGTGGCCGCTCATCAAGTCCTGCTCAAGGCTTACTCCACCGTGTAGGCTGCAAATGTCCATAGTCATCTCCGGGTTCATGGCGTACGCATCCAAATCCTTGGCCAGGCATCGATAGGCGTTATAGGCAGTCTTCATTCAGTCCATTGATTTATGCCCAGCTTTGTGCCAGGGATGGGGTTCTCTCCGTATTTGTTTTTATTTATTTTATTTATTTGTCCTCTCCGAAGGCCTCTCGGGTTTTTTTTTTCTCCCTTATTTAATAAATAAAAAACACCGATCTCTATCAGACGGGCCAGTGCTGATTTCTCCCCATGTCCGAGCCCTCTACTCCTCCTGCGTCTTCTGTTTGGGCAGCTGGAGGTGCTCGGGGTGGGCTTGCTCCGCGCGCACCCGACCCTGCTGAAAGGGGAGGAGATTTCGCCTTGATTGACGCGGCGGCGGTGCAATCGCGTTCCTCGCGCGCGAGCCTGTGGCCAGTCGCTGACGCTTCCACCGAGCCGTTCGGAGTCGCTGCCTTTGCATCTGGAATCTCGCGTCAGAGGGTCGCTTCACCGGCGCAGCAAACGGATCGTGTATCCGGCTCATCCTCTACAAAACAACACAAAAATATAACCACATGAACAGGTATATTCAAAATCCTGCAATTCAGCTGTACAACCTCCAGAAAAAAAGAACATCTCTGTACCTTATTTACCCCGAAACACCACATATTAGTACCTAAAGTGTGCACATTTTGGAAAACTAAAAAAAAATTTGAGTGCAAAATAGAATTTTCAAATCACATTTCTAATGTTCTATTTATACTCTTCATTGTGCATAATTGTGCATATGGGAAAATTAGTGTATATATTTTTTATATGCTTTTCCTTCAATCTATCTATCTATCTATCTATTATATGCTTTTCCTTCAATCAATCTATCTATCTATCTATCTATCTATCTATCTATCTATCTATCTATCTATCTATCTATCTATCTATCTATCTATCTATCTATCTAACAGTCAGATTTCATCATTTTAAACACTGAAGAACTGTACATATGCTTAAATATCAAAAGTATGTCCGCGTCTTCTGCGAATCTAACACTTCCTCATTACACACGTTACATTAATATTTAAAAGATTAATTATGCATATGAATCCTGGGGCCTGTAAATATAAATGCACACACAGTAAATACGAGCCGATCATTCTCTCAAATTTTGCGAGCCTTCATTGTTTCCAAACACACATTTACACCGTGCAGTGCAAGTCTTCTAGACAAACCAAAAAAAGCATACTTTGTAATTTTAGAAAGCATGTTCGTGTTAAACCTCAAACCCTATCCTTCTCGCTAGAGTTACTCTAAATCGATCAATCCACTTGCACAGTAACTTCTTTCACGCGCAGTGTGGCTTGCAGTGATTCAGAAGGAACAGATTTCTCGAATGCCGGTTGCTGTTTTGTTTGGAGGATGCGCAGATGTTGCTTTTGTTTAAAGCGACTGTAATTAAGGATGAGCGACAGAAGTCTGAAAAGCGTGACCTATTTTTCTTTTGATCAGCTGTCAGAGGAGGAGCAGGAGGTGCAGGGGGCCCAGTGTCCTCCACAAGCCTCTCCCCGGTCTTTCAGCTGCCACAGATTGAGGAAAAGTGTCTGTATACCTGCCGAGATTCAGTGTCGGACACACACGAGTTTGATTCGTGCTCTGGTGTTCTGCGAGAGCTTTGTGCTGCTTTGCTTTCGGCACACTAATGCGAAGAATCACTGACTGAAAAAGGCCCTTTTTCATGTCAAAGAAAATCGATATTTGAACGAGAGAGAGAAACAGAGAGAGTGAGTTCCAACGTGGACTTTGTTTTCTTTCTAAATACATATAATAGTCTAGACTATTATATGTATTTAGCAAATCAACAAACGTCCAGTCTGATAAAAGCACGGTTTTTATTATACTAGTTCCATTTAGAAGAGTTTGTGTTTTTATTATATTTACTTTAACAGTGCTTTTTTTAATTACGCATTTTTTTTTACATCTAGACAAAAATCACCAAAGCACATGAAGACAGAAAATATGCCTATTACATGTTCTGTAAAATGTAAAAAGAAAAAGAGAGAGAAAAGCCAAAATTGCCAAAACTTTCTGAGCCACTTTAATTTGATTAATAGAGTAAATCTGATTCATGAAATTGGAAAATGGAGTGGAAATTATAATTTAAAAAAAAAAGTTTTTCATAGTTAAATGGCTAGAAACAGATGATGAACACCTTTTTTCTGTTAATAGTCAATTCATATTTACAGGCCTATGCAGAAAAACCCAAAATGATCAAATATTAGCCTGTCAGTATATGAGACAAAAATTATAATTAATAAAATGTTTATCAACATACACCTAATAAAACAGTTCAAAGTAAAAAAAAAAACGGGTGCTATTTAAACCTATTTTCCCAATAGTTTAGGTTATTTCAAATGCAAAACGATTTATTTCTGTGAAATCTGAACTGATGATTGCTGATTATCAAGCTGATAAATAAATACTCTGATTAATGTTTGTGCTTCACATAATAAAACACTGAAACTAAAAAAAAAGCATTAATTTAGATTAGGCTTGCTGTAACAAAACGTGTTAGTTTCAGGGCAAACGTTCAGTTGTGATGAGATTAACTCATCTTGTGTTCATCTGAATGGATTAGGTGTAGCCTAAATGAAACACACTTCAGTTTGTTATTATATGAGGATCATGATGCATAAGTTCTTCTTTCAAGCTAAAAGCTGAAGAGGCCCGAGTTTCTGTCGCTCTCCGGCCATCTGCTGTGTAAGTGCAGCATTATTGATCAGAATCAATGCGCCTCGGACCCCGTGATGCTGCTTATGCGTCTGAATTATGTTTTATACGAACTGAATTTTTTTTTTTGCTATTAAAGCCATTTAATATTTTTATTGCGGTGCAACTGCAAATATGGCAACACACTGTTTGGTCTCGGCGAAGATAAAATGTTAACCTTCTGTAATAAAACACTTTATGGTTGTATTTTTTTTACTTGTGCAGTCGTGAGGTTTGTTTTCTGATATTCTCGATCATTTGTGCGTATTTAAAATGTGATTTACTTGAGTGGACAGCGTAAAGAAACATGTGCAGCCTTTATCAAATAATAAATTTGATTTTTAGAGAAGCATGTTATTATACATTATTTTTCTCATTCTGGGATTGTTTTTTTTGTACAAAATAGGCCTATCAATATAACAATAACTGATGTCAAGCAAAACAATAAAAACCTGGTCAGTGGTTTATAAAATGCATTATTGTTTTACGATGTTTTATTTGTTGCATATTAGTATTATGTGAAATTTTTCTTTAAAATGCAGATGATTTTAATGCAACGAACTGAAATAAACGTCCAGCATCTCAAGGGGCCTCCACATCTGTAGATGTACAACAAAACAAAACTAAAACAAGAGATTTGAAAGTGCTGTGGTGAGTTTATATATCAGAAAGACTTTCAGAAAACATGTCACAGGTTTACACACACACGCACGCACTCACTCACACACACACACACACACACACACACACACATTGAAGGCAGTTGGTTTGATGTTGTTCGGATCCTCTCGTGCATGAAATGCTTTAACAGATGCTCAGAGATTCTAATTTAATTAGAATAAAGTCACGTAGTTTCACAGGGCTGTAAATGTGTCTGTGCGACTCACATCTCTCACAAGAATAATGTTCATTTATGAGACTGGATGTCAGAATACGACATTAATTCATACAATTTTGTTGTGTTTTTGCTGAAACACTTTGCTGAAATTAGACATGCATAGTTTAAGTCATGCATAATTCTCTTTATCATAAACATTGACTGATTTTAATTCTATATGATTCACATTCTGTAGCATTTCGTTTTCAAAAGGATCATGGTTTCTTTTGATGAGCAATTTCACAATCATCACTCATGGCGGTCAGTGAACCTTAAAACAGTTGAAAACGTACACCTGAAATTATTGCGATGACTAACACATCCCGACGTTAATATCTGATATAATATTACCTTTTGTCCGTGTTTTTATTCCTTCATGATGTTCGAAACACAGCGACATCGCTTTGCGACCAAATATCTAGTCATTCTTGAAGATTTCAGGTGTAATACTCTGCTAAACGCAGATTTCTGTGGGATTTTAAGGACGAGGGAAAGGTCACAGGAGATCAGGTGACCCGTGACATTTGACCTCTCAGAATAACCTGATCACAACGATGTCAAGCACTGCAAGGAAGAGGAGAGAGATCAAATTAAATAATCTCTTTAAATGATTATGCAAAATGGACTAAATAAAGATGAGGAAAATAACATATGTTTCTACATCATGCTTATTTAGTCCATTTTGGCCATATATATATAGAGAGTGTTAAATTGAGGTCTGTGTGAAAGTGTGTGTGATCGTGCAGAGAGGGTTTGTTGAGTCTCTCTGATGATCATATTGATTGTTTTGAGTGTTCAGGGTTAATTAATAACTGCTCTTGCTTTGCATGTGTGAGCAGTTTAACACTGAGGTGCTGTAATGATTGAGTTTTCTCTAGAAGAATGTTTCAGTATGCTCTCTGTTGCATGATATCTTCGTCGTGTCTCATTCTCTGTTGCTGAAAGGCTGTATTTTACTTGCTGTGTTTCAGGCACCGTGACCTTTAACCCCTGACGCTTTCACCTCATTGTGTCCATGAAAGAGACGAGCAAACACGCGTGGACTACGGCACTGATACGTCACGCTGAAATCCTCCTCTTGCTATATATATGAAACGAATATAATAGTAATCTGTGTGTAAATGAACTAATGCATGTAAAAATTATACAGTAATCTAAAATAGTGGAGCTAGTGCTGTAAAAATGCTTATGAGCTTTGACATCTTCTGATTTTTAGAATTAAAATCCACTAAAGAAATACAAAATAAAAATAAGAATATTATACGTCATTACAAAGCCTTGCCCTAATTAATAAGATATGAGGGATTTTTTTTTATAAAAATGAAAATATACAATTTAATATATCACCAATAATCCAAAATGGACTAAATGAAAATTATGAAAAATAAATAAATAAACATACACACACACACACAGACACACAGACACACACATACACACTTTTTTATATATATATCATATATATGATATATATATATATATATATACACTTTTTTATATAAATATTTATGATGTTTTATATTCTATATATGACAAAAACTGCACATACAATTTTAATTATAGTTAAAATGTTTAATCAAAAAATATAAAATGCTTCAGTGGAATGGAATAAACCATGCTGTGTTTTACTGATATTCAAATGAAAACATTTTAGGATAAACACTATTATAAAACAATTACTAATGTAACTATGACCACACACACACACTCACACACACTCGCTCACACCCACACACACACACACTCGCACACAGGGAGACCAGGGAAAAGTGCTCATTTCTCCTGCAGAGTGTCAGAAAAGCCGAAGGGTAGGACAGACAGATTTGTGTGTGTGTGTGTGTCTGTCTGTGTAGTGTGTAGTGTCTGTCTGTGTGTGTGTAGTGTAGTGTAGTGTGTAGTGTCTGTCTGTGTGTGTGTAGTGTAGTGTAGTGTGTAGTGTCTGTGTGTGTGTAGTGTGTGTGTGTGTGTGCACACACACACACACACAAATCTGTCTGTCCTATTCTTGGGCTTTTCTGACACTCTGCAGGAGAAATGAGCACTTTTCCCTGGTCTCCCTGTGTGTGAGTGTGTGTGTGTGTGTGTTGTGTGTGTGTGTGTGTGTGTGTGTGTGTGTGTGTGTGTGTGTGTGTGTGTGTGAGTGAGTGTGAGTGTGTGTATGTGTGTGTGTATTGATTATCTGAAGCTAGTTTGCATTTCTATCTTTTGCTCAGAACCACAGAAACAGTGTTCTGTACAGTCATGTTTATGTCACTGCTGATTGGCATCAGATAGACTGAGATGACAAACCAAATCATATTCATTTACTGAATAATCCCAGAGCCTAAATTAAACAGCTTCTAATCAACAAAAAAAATCAGTTTTTGTTCTTTGCAGCCAGTAGACCACTCTCACTGTTCACATTTCATCTATTATATAAAATGCAAAATCCTTTCCATTGCATATCTTACGGCAAAAGCTTATAGGCCTATTTAGCTACATTTGACATTATTATCAATTATTATTATTATCATAAATATTATAGTACCATTCATTTACACAGACGTTTGGAGTCTCAAAATCATCATGAATTATAAAAGAAGAAAATGTGCAAAACCTTCAGGAACAGAGAAAGGAAAGCGAATGTGCTGCTTTTCCTTTTTTCTCCCAAATTGATTTTCTATGAATCACGAACACAAGCAACACAAAACGGCAGAAATGTGCAGCGCAAAAATGAAAGGGCACTAACCAAGCCTCCGCTTTAACACAAGCCTTAGACAAAGAACCTGTCCTGTCCTGTACTGTAAGAGGACGACGCTCGTCTGTCTGTCTGCAGGTCTGTGCTGAAACTAAGAGAAAACACAGTATAGAGATGAATGCTATTCTACAGATCTGACGGCACTGAAAAATCACTGCAGGTTTGACCTGAAACAACCGTTTCTGATCCAAACCTTACAGACAAAAACATCGTCTATCCATTGGTCAGTTTTGAGATTTTGTGCTGTTTAGCTTTTCATAAAATGTTTTGTTCAGACTAGTGGAAGGAAAATATCCAAAATACACATTTAAGTGTTTATTTGACTGTGCTTGATCTATCTGCGTCTGTAGATTTCAATTACAATCCATATCTTTTTATTTCTCTCTATATTCTGAAGGTTTGTTCATATTTCATTCACACTGATTTATACAACATTTTCTTTCCAAAAACATGGTCAAACTGCATTTGTTTTCTGTCGGTTGACAGCATTTTCTGATTTATGATAACAAGAGACATCCATAATCCCTCTAATATATCAACAAAACCAAACAAGAATTTTGAACCAGACTTTATGCATTGTTTAGATTTATCTTTTGGAAATGTGTGCAAATTTGTGCATATTTAATTAGACAATGCCTCATTTACATACTTATAACATTTCAGAAAGATGGTGATACAAAAAGTGTGTACAATTCTTAATTAAATCAATCAACTGGGGAAGTATGCTGATGTCCGTTAGTTAACATTTTATGCATTAAAAATTACTTTCAGTACAGTAACTTACAGTCAGGTGAATTCAGTCAAATCAATTTTGTTCATTTACTTGAAAATGTAGATGATATCACAAAGTAAAATTGGTAACACTGGTAACAACAACGTTTGATTTTAATAATGCATTAGTAAATGTTGACATTAACATTAACTAAGATTATTAAATGAAAAATTAGTTCATGTTAACAAATACAGTTAACTAATTAACCTTATTGTAAAGTGTTACTGTAAATTTTAAGCTATCTGTAGCTAGAAACACAACTGTATTTATTATTATTATTATTATTATTATTATTATAAATGTCCATTAAAAAAAACACACCAAAAACAATCAATAATCTAAAAATACACATAAAAACCACTGGTGCATAGAATTAAAAAAACAAATCTACATTTTCTGCAAACAGTTAGTGAAAGAGCTAAAGCACAGATGCCCAAAACAGAGCCGTGATGATATTTATTTATTTATTTTCTTTTTCTTTTTAATGTTATTAACACACTACGTGTACAGCACTTACATATTATTGCTCTTTTGTTGGTTTGATTGCTTCAGTTTGTAAGTCGCTTTGGATAAAAGCATCTGCTAAATGACATATGTAAAACACGATATAAGTTCATTTGATTAAAAAATACTTTAAAAAATGTTATTTAAATTTTCGTCGAATTATTTAAGTTTTTAAAAATGTAACATATTTTAATATAATATAGTTGGATATAATGTAACATTTCAATTGAGCTTGATTTTTTTTGTACTAAAACGTTTGCGCACATCTAATGATGAAGCCGTCATCCTGTTTAAACTTTGACCCCTCTTTTTAGGAACAAAGGTCAAAGGTCAGAGAAGACACGAGAGCCACACGCTCTGACAGCAGGACACAGAAAACGTGTGTGTGTGTGTGTGTGTGTGTGTGTGTGAGTGTGTGAGTCAGAGCATGTGAGTGTGTCGAGACCATTCTAGCCGGCAGATGGACACCCGGAAGGGCTTCATCTCTGGCCTCATTGGCTGCTCACATCACAGGCATGCTGGGATATAAATACACCTGAGCCAAGTTTCTCATCCTCAGACTGCTGTGAGAACAATTGTTGTTCTGCAAACCACGTTTTTTTTGTCAGTATTAGTATTTCTAATGCGTGCGCTTCATAGAATAACAACAAATAAACCCAGTAATCCAGTTTGATTTCTCGTCTGAGGTTCATGTACGTAATAAGCTCTAATCACAGATCAGTAGGATAAATAAAAAACCTAGAAATACCCAGGCATATGGTGTTTGCCTCAAGTTTATTAGACTGGATCTGCTTGCCTATAATTCTCCTGGAGTTTACAGCCCCTTGTTTTGCCTCCCAGTGTGTGTGTGTGTGTGTGTGTGTGTGTGTGAGTGAGTGAGTGTGTGTGGATAACACTTTTAAACAATGTGTGTTTATCTATATTAACACAGAGAAACTGGTGACTAGATCTGATCGTGTGTGTGTGTGCGTGCGTGTGTGTGTGCGTGTGTATGTGTGCGCGGGCGTGTGTGTGTGTGTGTGTGTGTGTGAGAGAGAGTGTGTGTGAGTGTGTGTGTGTGTGAGTGGGTGAATGAGTGTGTGTTTATAACACTTTTAAACAATGTGTGTTTATCTACATTAACACAGAGAAACTGGTGACTATAGATCTGATCGTTTTGTGTTGCCATGTTTTAACGGCGAAGCTATTTCATGTATGCATGAAGTGCATTATGGGATAGGCCATTATGACATTAGAAAATAAAAAAAGGATGTTTTTTCTGTAACGGTGATCAATGTTTCCTCTTCCTCTGCATATGGATTATCAATAACATATCGCCCGTGTTGTTGCTTTTGATTGACGTTTGTGTTTTAAATCATGTTCAGATGGACATTTCTCCTTAAACATCATCCCGCGACGTTCTTTAATGGTGAAGTATTGAACTTTCCTCACCATATAACCTAGATTTATGACAACAGTAAACAAAACACGGCTAAAATGATTGCTTAAGGAATATATCTGATGGCCATTAGACTGTCAATCGCAGCATCCGCAGATAAATCTGTTTTAAGAGCCGGACAGAGAAGAACAAACTGAACACAGACTAAATAAATCATATTGTTACAAATTGTTAATTTGTAACAATTGAATAACATGTGACACACGTTTGATGTCTGAAATGGAAGTTTATTTGTTCGCTCGTCATGGAAACGTCAACAGGAACTTCGTTCTGTGTTTATAATCGAACTGATCACACTTTAAAAGAACATGAAAATAACACTCAGTGTTCGCTTAAAACTTAAAATTCTCTTTAATGATTCTTGTGAAAGTCAAGATCTGACATTACAATCGAAAGACATTCAGAAGATGGAAACAAAGACAGATACAATCAAAAGAAGTCGGTATTATCAAAATAACTGCATTCAACATTCAAAAAGAGCCCCGAACGATCTCTGGGAGCGTTGGGTTCAATCTGAGAAATTATTTACAGATGATGTCTGTACGGTACAGAACGAGACAGAGAAGAAAAGATCCCCAATAAGTGTCATGGAAAATACATCAACATGAAAACATCAATGAAAAAAATTATAGAAATAAATACAATGCAGAAAACGTCCATACAGCATATTGTTTTTCAATAGTTACTTCTCATAGGCTGCATTTATTTGATCAAAAATACTGTAAAATAGTGAAATATTATTACTATTAAAAACAGCTGTTTTCTATGTGAATATGTGTTAAACTGTAATGTATTTCTGTGATGCGCAGCTGTATTTTCAGCATCATTCCTCCAGTCTTCAGTGTCACATGATCTTCAGAAATCAGTATAATATGCTGATCTGCTGCTCGAGAAACATTTCTGATGATTATCAATGTTGAAAACACTAATATTTCTGTGGAAACCATGATGCATTTTATTTTTCACGATTCACAGATGAACAGAAAAGTTCAAAAGAACAGCGTTTATATGAAATTGAAATCTTTTCTAACATTATAAATGTCTTCACGGTCACTTTTGATCGATTTAATGCATCCTTGATTAATAAAAGCATTAATTTCTTTTAAAAACGTTCCTGACCCCAAACTTTACATAGCCTCCTGAGAACCAGAAATAAAAAGCTTTGTGAATTTAGTATTTTTCATGTCATTACATTGTTTAGAGCATAAGAAAAAAATTGTAAAATAACATTTTTGAAAAATGATATTTTATTCATATGTTATGCCATGTCCTTTGTAGAGGACACCAGGACTCAGTTTTTCTAAAAATAAAATGACAAGAGTAGACATGAATTTTTTTTAAATCAGCAATCAATTTTTATACCTAACTTTGTTTAAGGATGGTTCTCACCTATGTTATAAAATATATAACAAAATGATTTGATATACCATTTTGCTTTATGCAATATGTGTGTAAAAATTCCATAAACTGGTTTTCCCATTAAGCACAATGTTATCTATACACTGTACCTAATTTGCATATTAAAGTGCTGTTGGGACAGCATGTTGAAAAAAGAAGTGTAATCATGGGAGTAGTCATTGGCCAGATTTTCATAATAATATCTAATATTTCATAAGAATATTGATATATAATTTGTTTTCCTATTCAATTCTTTTGTCTCCGAAAATGTGTAATAAACATGCTTTTAGTCCTGGTGTCCTCTGCAGTGGACATGTATGAAATCATGGCCTGTTTCGTAACAGAAGGTCATATTTTGATTTGAAACCCCGTAACATTTTCCTGAGATGTTGATTTATGACACACAGTTTAAAAATGTGTCCGATTTAAATGACAATTACAAAATATTATCATATTTCCATAAGAGTGTCGCTAAATTAATATCAGACATATTTGAAGACCGAGGAGAGGGAGTGGTGATGGAGAAACCTCCAATCATTTGGTATCTCTGAAAAGCGCTGAATGTGCTCCGTACAGGACTCCAGACTTATAACTGTGACATGCGAGGTCTCAGAGAAATTCACTCAAATATAATGTCCACTACAGAGGCAAAAACTCCATAGCTGGGTCTCAGGAGGATATCTATAACTCAAGATATCAAAACGTAACATTGTTGCTCTGGAGCATTAATATTAGTGTGAGCAATAATATCACAATTACGTTTGGATGTGAACACTTTTACAGTGTTTTGCATACTTTTCAAATTAATTTGTATTATTATTTTTAATAATAATCTGATTTTTGATCAGTTTAACGCATCCTTGTCTGAACTTAAATATTAATTTCTTTAAAAAGCAGTTATATACACACACACGAAATCATCAAAACATAACATTCTTGAAATAATACTATTAGAGAAATAGGCTTTGATATTTTGGAAAAATGTTTTTTTGCATACTTTTGAAATTAATTTTACAGTGAAAACAAAAACTTTGCATGGGAAGAAGAAATCATGATCCGCTCTTTGGTAAATGTTGTTCAGACTGTTTTTGGGTGTTAAAGGCTCTTAACATTCGTTTGCTTTTTAGCAAAAACATGATGATTTTACACTCGTCTATGTTTCTAAGTATATGCTTCACACACTGAAAAAGAAACCACTCAAAGGATTTGCATTTGCATTTTAGCAAATCACTGTTAGACCAAATAGTGGTCAATATAATGTATAATTTATGCTGGATAACTATAAAACATCATTAAACGCATATACATATAATGATTATAAAGAAGCTTCTGCTGCGTTTCATTGAATGAAGTTTCAGAAACGTCTGAATTCGGTTCAGTCTTACCCATACAGCAAAAAATAGATTTTTTTCTGGCCAAAATGCATTTTAAATGTATGCTAAATATGTTGTAAACAGCGAAGCGCAATGAGATATATTTTTTAAATGGAAAATATGCTTACTTTTAATTTTTTTTAATTCAAATGTTATAGAGAACAAATAAAGTTTTCATCATGGAGGTCAAAATATATTTTTAAATGCATTTAAAAAAAATATATATATATACTTTTAAAATATATTTTCAAAAATATAACAAAAATGGCCAAAAAATATATGTATTTTGGTAGAAAATATATTTAGGTAAATATATTTTGAAACATATTAGCGCGTATATTTTTTTGCCATTTTTTTATATTTTTAAATATATTTAAAAATATGTTTAAAAATATATTTTTGGCCGTATGGGAATAGGATAGGAAACAAACAACTCTAGTGTGTTCTTTAGCAATACATATATAATGTTTTTATATTATCATCTATAAAACAAAATGCTGCAAGAGAGGAATAAATGTTAAAGACGACGTAACACCTGGTTTTCAGCACGCACAGAAATAATAAACATTCATGAACACATGAATCACACATAAAATGACATCATTCATAAACGATATTACATGTAAAGTAAACACTGATATTTCTGCAGCCCTCACGAGCCAATCACAGCCTCTCCTTGAGGAAGCCCCGCCCATCTGATTGATTGACACCGGCTGTGTCCAAATAAACGCTCTGATTAGTAGACTTAGCCATGTGTGTGTATATAATAATTCAACAACATAAGCTAGTAATCTAGCCTTGCAGAAAATAAGCGCCGTCTTTGCCCTTCTATTTACAAAACTAGACTTTCTGAAGAAAAACGTGACAAAAGTCGTGCTGTGCATCATTGCCAGGGTGTTTCTAAGCGGTTGCTAGGGGTTGTCATTGGTTGCTAGGTGGTTATTTACTTGAGTCCACCTTATCTTCTGGTCTGTAGATAAATACTCAAAAGAACAGCATTATATTCAGTAATATTTGCATTATATTCCGGTTATATTGTAAAATGACGCTGTTTTGATCAATTGAATTGATAAAAGCTTTGAGCAGATACAGCTTTACAAGAATATTCCATTCCTTAACATTAGTTAATCATATTAGTTAACATGAACTAACAATAATACATTACTAAAATCAAATGAATTAATAATACTAATAGTAATCATTTTATTTAACAGACATGCCCATACAGCAAAGAACAAAACTATTTATTTTCTGGCTAAATATACAGTGGGTACGGAAAGTATTCAGACCCCCTTAAATTTTTCACTCTTTGTTATATTGCAGCCATTTGCTAAAATCATTTAAGTAAAATTTTTTTCCTCATTAATGTACACACAGCACCCCATATTGACAGAAAAACACAGAATTGTTGACATTTTTGCAGATTTATTAAAAAAGAAAAACTGAAATATCACATGGTCCTAAGTATTCAGACCCTTTGCTGTGACACTCATATATTTAACTCAGGTGCTGTCCATTTCTTCTGATCATCCTTGAGATGGTTCTACACCTT
>JADLZM010029013.1:369832-396345 GCA_018148995.1 Sinocyclocheilus maitianheensis
GTAATGCAAAAGTAACGTAACGCATTACTTTCCATAAAAAGTAACTAAGTACCGTAATTAGTTACTTTTTTATGGAGTAACGCAATATTGTAATGCATTACTTTTAAAGTAACGTTCCCCAACACTGCAAGTTACCCTACTTAAAATGTAATAAGTAGTGTAACTTTTCAATTACTTTATTAATGTAACTGATTACTTTTTGATTACTTTTCTAAATTTTTTATGTTTTCAACTGTTTATAATTTTTAAACATGTAAACTAGGCAGCGTAAGACATTGGATGCAAAATTCTCTTTTACATGGTGTTTGCATATAAATGTATCTTAGCAGTGTGTGGACACAACTTTTTTTTTTTAATTCCCCAAAATCCTAAACAGTCTCAATTATCAAGCCGTTTTGATTTTCAAGGCAGGTTTTGTTAAAAAGTTAAAACTCAAGGATGGATCAGTACCCATTGTTCATCAGGAATCAGGAAAGGTCCTAGAGTCGGGATTCAAACACGGGACACCCGAAGCGCAGTGGCACTGTATGTCGGCACGCTGCCCGCAAGGCTATGGGTGCCAACACTCTTTTTATTTCTTATGATTCTTTGCGAATCGCGTTTGCTCTTCCACAGAAGAGAGGGGCGGGGCGAGCAGAGCTCATTAGCATGTAAAGAGATATGCACCAGAGCTGTTTTTGACAAGGTTTACACGACCACTGAGACCATTTCAAGAACACCCTAAAGAATCATACCAACTTGTGGAAAATGGGCATCCGATGTCCCCTTTGAAGCACAGCCGCCACAAAATCAGACTTACTTTAAAATCATTCTGAGGTTAAATACATATTTAAAATCATAACAAGAAATAGGTTAATAGCTATGATACTGTTTTTGAAGTCAAATCTTTGCTTAGCTATGACAGGAAACACTGGAATCTAACAATGGCTTAGAAAAAAACAGTTAACCTTAAAAAAAATAAAGCATATCGGATAAGCATGTTACAAACTTCTGTTTCAATTTATGAAAGAACTCAATTAAATCTGTATGTGGGAGTGTGTGTGAAAAAATCTGATGTAACCCCCTTTGTAATCCTTAACATTTTCATAAGTAACTGTAATTTAATTACAAAGTTTTTCTTAGTAGCTGTAACTGATTACAATTACTTTAAATTTTATTTCAAGTAAGATTTTTTTTTTAAATAATAATCTAAATTTGTGCTAAAATTATGATTTATGTCATCGTTTTGACTTTTATGTCAGAATTACTTCATTTAAAGTTTTGAGTTTTTATGTGATAAACTTTTTAATCCCATGTTTATGTCAATTTTGACATTTTATTCCATAATTATGACATAAAATCTATATTTTTTACATGTGAATTATGACCTTTTGTGTCATAGTTCTTTCTTCTCATAATTACATATTTTAAAACTTATGCCATAGTTTTCAACCTTTTATTTCATCTTTATGACTTTTTAATCTCATAATTAAAATTTTTTATGCCACACATTGAAAAAGTTTGATGTAGAAAAACTTTCACTCAGAAACTGTTAGTAAATTTCACAGATAATTACACACAAACTGCAAATTACTTTTATTTTATTTTTAAGTTCATTTAGTAACAATTTTTACAAAATGTTTTCAGTTTCAACTATAAAAATATAATTAATATAAAGCTGAATGCAATTTGCAAAACTGTTTAATGTCAGTAGACAATGAGGAGAGTGCGTGTATTTCATGGTTTAATGGAGGAAAGAAGTCCAGATGTTGAGGAGCAAAAGAGCAAAGCGTGGTCAGATGAATGCGGAGATTATATGTGGAGACGGCCACTGTGTGTTTGATGTATGGCTCAGAGGTCAGCGGGTGTGAGACCCGTGTGTGTGTGGGATGGCCAGGCCAGGGAGGGATGCGGTTGCTAAGCAACAGACTGGACCACAGAGACTCGTCTGACTGGAGTTCCGTGGGATTAATTTCCGAGTGCAGAAGATGAGCAGCGTCAATCGCAGCGAGGACAGAAACAGTGGCTAAACACTCACTAAACGCTCATCCATCTCAGCTCAGCTCTGTGCTGCTGTCAGCTGAAGAGAAACGATGCTTTAGTGATGGAGTGATATGTTTTCAAATGCTTTGTGGTTTGACAGTATGGAATAAAAGTATCACTGGTCTCACACAGTCAGACTTTTCAGGTCTGACCCAGTTTGCTTTGGCCAACAACTCAACTACACGAGTATAGCATTCAAAAGTTTGGAGTCGGAAAGATTCATGTTTTAAACAAAGTCTCTTCTGCGCAGTAAAAATAGTGAAATACTATTACAGTTTAAACAGCTGTTTTCTATGTGAATATGTTGTCAAATGTAATTGATTGCTGTGATCAAAGCTGAATTCTCAGCATCATTACTCCAGTATTTCTGAAATCTATCTTTCAACACAGTTTTCTCAGATCAAAAAGAGGGACAGACAGGAACATGACAGTGGGACTTTTTACCCATAAGCCCCTTCACCGGTGAACATGAAGATTAGTGCTGCTGCTCCAAACTCACATATTATCAATCTTAAAAAGTAGAAGAAAAAGAGTATGTCCCAAAACATATCTTTAAAGTATCCTCAAATACTATTGACTTACCATTCAGGTAAGCCATAATTATTACAAAGCCATATTTATTATTATTTACTTATGGATTATGACTTTCATGTCAATTTCGGCTTTTTTCGTACAACTTTCTGTCAATTTCAACTTATGTCATAATTGTTTTTCTGCTTTTAAGTCGAAATTATGCCAAACATCTACATTTGTGTGTCCAAATTATGACTTTTATGTCATAACTATGACATTTTATGTGATAAACTTTTTAATGTCATGTTTTATGTCAATTTTGACAAGTCGAAATTATACAAAATCTATTTTTTATGTGCAAATTATGACTTTGTCATAGTTAGGTCTTTTTATGTCATAATTACATCTTTTTATTTCATAATTATGACTTAGTATCTCATAATTTTGATGTTTTATTTCATAATTATGCCTTTTTATCATAATTTTGTGTAGAAAAATTGGTGTAGAAACAATTTTTTATGCCTTTTTATCATAATTTTGTGTAGAAAAGTCATAATTTTGATGTTTTATTTCATAATTATGCCTTTTTATCATAATTTTGTGTAGAAAAATTGGTGTAGAAACAATTTTAACACGGGAATTGCTAGTAAATTTCACAAATAATCAGCAAGTAACACTGAATTGAACATGAAATTTTGAAGTAGAAAGACTAAAATAGTATTTACATCCAATAATCTTAGTTTTATTTACTACTTTTACATTTTTACAGCGTAATTATAAATATTTGTCATAATTATGCTTTACCAAAACTGTTAAAACTTCAATTTGAGAGCGAGTAAATAATGAAATAGTTTTTGTGAACTGTCCCTTTAAGCACTTTATTGCTGCTGTAAGTTAATCATGACTGAAGAAACATCTCATCTAAATTAGAAGTGTAGTATTTCTAAAGAAAACAAAACAAAAAATAGCCATGCAAGTTTATGCAGTGCGAAAGCAGCTCATGACTAAAACTAAAATTAACTTGAAATGTTCCTGGACAAATATTAGTTTTGTGTTAAACCTCATGATCTTTTATTACCTCTTTCGAAACGGACAAATCCAGCCGGACAAAGACTGTTATTGTGTGTGTGTGTGTGTGTGTGTATGTGTGAGTGAGTGAGTGTGTTTGTGTGTGTGAGAGAGTGAGTGTGCGTGTGTGTGTGTGTGCAGTCACTAATAGTTGATTGATTCAGCCGCTGTGGGTGTGTGTTTTATGTCTTATCACACTCCTGCGCTGCTTCTGTGTGTGTGTGTGTGTGTGTGTATGTGTGAGTGAGTGAGTGTGTTTGTGTGTGTGAGAGAGTGAGTGTGCGTGTGTGTGTGTGTGCAGTCACTAATAGTTGATTGATTCAGCCGCTGTGTGTGTGTGTTTTATGTCTTATCACATTCCTGCGCTGCTTCTGTGTGTATGTGTGTGTATGTGTGTGTGTGTGTGTGATAAGATCTGCTGCTGTCCTCACGTTAAGGGCTTCACTGATAACATTAAAACACACTCTGAAACAATGGCAGGAGAAATGACACAGCATTCAGACCTTTGACAAACACACAGGCAGCAAATGATCAACCCTTCAACACATAAAACAAAGTGTGCAGCTCATATTCTGAGATCAAACGCTTTTTGGGACACATTTGATCTAGTTCTCATGACAATCACAAATGCTTCTTTATAAGTCCAAAAGATCACAAATAAGATCTCTTTAACATCTCATTAGACATTTACAGAAGTCTCCAGCGTCTCCGATGCTCCTCAGAAGAAAATGTGTCTCCAGAAGACTCTCAGTTATGACTCAAACTGTGCTCAGATTTGTTAAGATACAAACGTCTGCAATCACAAGTCTCAATATGAACTCAAGCATTTCTCATCAAATAATCTTCATTTTATAGCTCTTACTGAATAACAACTCATTTGAGTCATTTAGGAGCAAGTTCTGAGACAAAGATGATACATAAATGAGAATCAGAAATGTGACTTTTTACATCATAATGTCAATTTCGTCTTTTTTTTCATAATCGTGACTTTTTATCTCAGTTTCAACTTTGTATGTCATAATTGTTTGTCAGTTTTGACTTGCGTCATGATTTATGACTTTTAATCTAAATTTTTTGTCACTTTTGATTTCACAGTTTTGACTAAATACATCACAATTTTCACCTTTAAGTCAGAAAAATAAATTCCAAATAGTGACTAATTTGAGTCATATAACATCTGAGGCAAAGCTGATACTTGAATGAAATAGAAATTATGTTAGAATTGTATCTGACTTTTATGTCAATTTTGACTTTGCATGTCATAATTGTTTGTCAATTTTGACTTTTTATTTAATCATTTTGACGTCATATGATTGTAATCTTAATTTCAACTTTTAACGTCATAATTGTTACTTTTATGTTAAATAAATAACAAATAGTGACTCATTTGAGAAGCGGGAACTTCTACATGTGATCTCACTGTGGAGTCAGTTAATGATGCAACATGCACTTACACGATTAGCACAGATAAGACAGCGGACGACATTGAGATAACGTTAACATAACGCTGAGACAACATGTGCATAATGCACAATAATGCAACATTAAACACTCATCTGCTCACCTGACGGTTGATGAATTTAATATCCTGATCGCTTCATACTGTTTGTGGTGATGTCATTAATACTCAAAATGACATACAATGTAAACGACTGGAAACGATAAACAGCTTTCTCTCCTGAAAGCAATGATTCACTCAAAATAAAAAATACAAATTGTCATCGTTTACTCACCCTCATGTCGTCCCAAACCTGTAAGACTTTCCTTTCTCTTGTGAAACACAAAAGAAGATATTTTACGAAGCTGAACTATTTCTTTAACGCTTTTGACCTGACACCGAGCAATATGGAAAAATTATGAAATATTGATTTGCTCCTGACAAATATTTGACAGGCAGACAGTAGATGTCAGAGGTAGTAATTGCAATCTTCTGCAGAGCAATTAGCAGCTAAAATATAAATTAAACAACACGCTCTGAGTTGCGGCCACCAGAAACATGATTAACAGGTCAAGACCTCATTCAGAGACTATCACCTCCCGTAAAACACCAATCTCAACTAATGTGAAAATGAACTAACCAACAGAAAGTAGCAAATCACAGTTCACGGCTGTGGTTTAACTAAAGGCTACCGGCTATTTAAAGATGACGTTTGTGTTGCCAGAACTGAAACATGTCAACACAGGACAGAAAACGGCGCTCATCCAGAAATCAGAAAGAGCTTTATTGCCAAGTGTGCTTACACACACACAGAATTTGTCTTGGTGTCAGGAGCTTCCAGAACACAAAGTACAAACATAGTGCAGACAAGGTAATAAAAACACTAACAATAAAGAGAATAGACAATACATTATAAATAACAATATAGTAATACAATATAGAGAAAAAGAAAATGTCAACAGAAATGTCCAGCATCTTTACAACATGCTAGTGGTTCTGTAAAATTCCCTGTAGACTTTTGCTAATTAAAAAGACTATTGCTCCCAGATAGATTATTCCTCAAACATTAAATAAAAGAATAAAAGTCAAATTATGAGATAAAAAGTCATACGTGTCAAAATAAAAAGTCATAATTATGATATAAAAAGTCCACATAATGACAAAAAGTTAATGTTTTGAGAGAAAAAGTCATTATGACAAAGTAAATTATGAGACATTTAAGTCATAATTATAAGAATAAAAGTCAAATTATGAGATAAAAATCATAAATATGAAATAAAAAGTCATAATTATGATCTAAAAAGTTCACATATTGACAAAAAGTCAAAGTTATGAGAGAAAAAGTCATTATGACAAAAAAAGAAAATCATGAGGCATTAAAGTCATAATTATGAGAACAAAAGTCAAATTATGAGATAAAAATCAAACATTAAATAAAAAATCTATTATGATATAACAAGTCAAAATAGTGACAAAAAGTCAAAGTTATGAGAGAAAAAGTCATTATGACATTTAAAAAAAAGTAAATTATGAGACATTAAGTCATAATTACGTGAATAAAGGTCAAATTATTAGATAAAAATCATAAATATGAAATAGAAAGTCAAAATTGTAATGTAAAAATTCATAATTATGATATTATAATTCAAAAATATGAAATAAGAAATCACAATTGTGATATAAAAAGTCAAAATAATGACAAAAAGTCATGAGAGAAAAAGTCATGACAAAAAGTTGAAAATATGAGATACTAAGCCGTAATTATGAAAACAGAAGTCAAAATATGAGATAAAAAGTCATCATTATGAAAAAAGTGGAAATTATGACATAAAAAGATCAGCACAGGCGACCAGCTCATCTGAAAACTGTCCAGACCAGCAGAGAGGAACCGCTGCTTTGGCTGACATCAGCATGAGTGAAGTCTGGAATGCTGGGTAATTTTTTATTTGCTAACACATTTAACCCATGTATCAGACAGACACGGAGACTCTACAGATAATAACTCATGCTGCGTTTGTGTGTGTCAGTAACACTGATAAACTCGTGTATAAGGAAGCGTCTTTTCTGATCCTGTAATCTCAGTCTCTGGTTTCTTATTAACTATCCAGGTTAACGTGAGCTCCTCTCTGGCACGACAGAGTAAACACACCCGATCAGTCATATATTTATTCAAGACTCATTACCAAACGAGAGAAAGAGAGTTTCAGTCCAGGCTTGAACAGGGGATGAGATAATGAGACAATCACGTGTGTATGCTGACCTGACATGATAAGAAATAAAGCTTTTTAGCAAAGTACAGTTCTAGTGTGGCGAGGGTTGGGCGGTTTTCTATCACATTCAACCACAGTGTTACGCTAGCTGTCACTGTTCTAGACTGATTGATCTGCCTCTGGATATATAGTCCAATCAGCATCAGTCTCGTTCTGTGGAGTACCGCCCCTTTCTGGGCGATTTCACTATGGCCGAGAATCGCCCCGTGTGTTCTCATAGGCTTCCATGCAAAGATTTTATTTTATTTTTTTATCGAACTCTATGAGTTCCGGGAGGGCGAGCAGTAACGTGCTTTCGTCATCATACGTAAACTCAACTCGTGCAGCTGAAGTCAGGACTAGTCTGCATGGGCTGAATGAAGCAAACCAGTATAGCTGGTCTCTCTGAGCTTGTAGGTATACTAGTAACCAGGTAACTAAATTACCCAGCATTCCAGACCTCACTTATCTGAGAGCTGTTTTCAGCCAAAGCAACGGATCCTCTGCTGGTCTAGAAAGTTTTCATTAGTTGAGCTGACTGCCTGTGCTCATCTTTTTGTCATAATTTCCACTTTTTATATCATAATTATGACTGTTTATCTCATATTTTGACTTCTGCTCTTATAATTATTGAATCTCATATTTTTGACGTTTTATGTCATAATGACTGTCTCATAACTTTGACTTTTTGTCATTAATGTTTTTATCTCATAATTTCAACTTTTTATATCATAATTATGACTTCTCATAATTTTGACATTAAATCTTATCATTTGAATTCTTACATCATAATTTTGACTTTTTATCTCATAATTATGACAATGTCTCATAATTTAGTTTATCATGATGACTTTTTCTCTCATAACTTTGACTTTTTTGTCATATTTAGACTTTTAATAAAATAATTATATAATAATAATTTCTTATCTCATAATTTTGACAATTTCCAAATTATGTTTTTTTAACGTCATAATTTAGACTTTTTATTTCATGTTTATGACTATCTCATAATTTGGCTTTTATTCTCGTAATTATGACTGAATGTCTCATAATTTACTTTTTTAATGTCAATGACTTTTTCTCTCATAACTTTGACTTTTTGTCATTATTTAGACTTTTATGTCATAATTTTGTCATTTCATCTCATATTTATGTCATTTCAACTTTTTGGTAAAGTTCATTTAAAATGTCTCTCTGCTGATCTAGAAAAGAAATGAAAAAGTGATGAGCTGTTACAGTTAATCAGGAAAACTGAGCTGATCCTCTGCTGATCTGGAAGAGTTCACATGTTAAGCTGATTGTCTTTTTTGATTCGGCTGGGTGAACGTCAACCTACAAACACACAAACAACTGAAAGAACAAGTGAGGTACTCCGTGGCAAAAACAGGAGCCGTCTTCCAGAAGCCTCGCGCGTCTGACACACCGGGGGAATTTCACACTTCCATTCATGTTTAATTGGGAAGCTCTTCCCAGATGAGGTCATATCACAGCGTGTCAGATAAAAACCTGTTAGTTTCTCTCTCCTCTCTGAGGAACTGCAGGATGGTGTTAGGATCTGCCCAGAGCCCCCGAACACTTTTAATAGTGCGCTGTACATCACCACGCTGGTGTTTCTGTCTGTTCTCAAATTTAAGAAACGCAGGTGGGTAATGATACAAGTCTCTGAGAGATTTAGAAACCTCAACAGAAGCCATTCTCCATCTATTGACTTTATACTTTATCATCCCGCTAAGGGAAAGTGGCTTTGGACTCCCTGCACAGCAGTCAGAACATTCATAACACAAACATGCACGAGAAAGAAAATAAACAATTAAAAAAAATAAATAAATAACAACAAATTATTCTAGAAAACACAAATTACACTAACATTAATAAAGAAAACAAATATTATATATAATACTATAATAATAATAAAAATAATCCCACAGAATAAAAAATAAATAAATACAACACATAATAAACTAATTATAATAATAATAGAGGAAAAAATCCTCATCCTACATGCAGTCTCACAGAATAAATAAATAAATAAAAACAACACATAATAATATAATGCATTACATTATAAAACATTATATAAACAACAACAACAACAGCATTAATAAAATTTATTTAAAAAAAAACCTACATCAGAACTAATCCAACCACAGAATAAGACTGGTAGAAAGTATTTATCCAAAATTAAAATGTAGCAATTATTGCTGGTGATGTTCCTCATTTGTAAATCATTATGGATAAAAAAGTATCAGCTTAAATTAATGACACAGTATCACAGACATAACTCCGATACCTTCTTTGGACTTGGTCACCATCGGCTTTCACTGTACGGAAAACTACATCCTGGATATAATGCTCATTTCAGGAGATTTATTCCTTTAAGAAGGACACAAGTCAAGTCAAGTCACCTTTATTTATATAGTGCTTTTAACAATACAGATTGTGTCAAAGCAACTGAACAGCATTAATTAGGAAAATAGTGTCAATAATGCAAAATGACAATAGGACACAGGAGTCTCGGGTCAGTTCATCAACTCTATTCTCCTCTCCATTATCATTTCAATTGTGTCACTGCAGCAGGACTAATGTGCCGGCTTTCCCTGGTGTCCATCTGAGTGGTTTTCACACCCTCCATCTCTCTGTCACCTCCTCATCATCTTCATCACCAGCAGCTCCTCTGTGCTTCCCCTGAAGTGTTTTAAGGCGTGTGTCCTGCGGCCCGCGGCTTTGGGACGTGCTGATGAGGAGATGATGAGGGCTTCTGCATGAATAAATGATCGCGTGTGGAATCCAGAGCCAGCGGATAACGAGGAAAGGTTTCCTCCTCTGGAGTGGTTTTATATGCCAGAAAATAAAGCACGGCCCACGCATCGTGCCATGATCATAATTACTAATCTCTCCAGTGCATTTCTGCCCATGAATAAATGATGCCAGTAGATGGGATGGTGTGATATTAGTACCTTTTTACCTCCTCTCGCCATCAAATCAATTTTTTAGATGAGTAAAACTAAATGGGAGTATGCCGTAATCATCCAAATGAGTCTCGGAGCAGCTCCATTTCGGGCGACCCCAATGCAATTAATTAATAAACGTGTTTTCCTTGTTGTTTCCAACTAAAAACATGATTGTTCTTTTGGCTGTCGCTCAAGTCTTGAGCTGCAGCATCTGTTTGACTGTAAAGCATTCCATTCAGCTGCAATGCCAATGGATAAAGGGGAAAAATTAAAGATTTATTGGCACACAGTCATCAGAGATTGGCAACTGAACACAATATAAACCAATCAGTGGTCAGAGAAAGAATTCTGTACTGAATATCTGTCTCTGTATTCTCTATACAAGCTAAACTCAAGCAAAATCCAGGCTACTCGTGATTTAAAGTTATTATAGCAGAAGTTCACTCTTCAGTCATCTCGGCAAAACTATTTTCTATGTAGCTGACAGCTGAACAAGTACTTGTGGAACCACTGAAATCTCAGAAACTGTTTGTCATAAAGTCAAAATTATGATAGACTATTACAGTCATAATTATGTCGAAATAATGACAAAAAGAAATTATGAGATAAAAAGTCATCATCATGACTTCAAAAAGTTTCCCATCATAATTATGACATTTTATTTCATATTTTGACTTCTAATCTCAATTATGAATCAGTATCTCATTATTTCGACTTATAGGCCATACTTATGTTTTTGTTATAACTTCAACTCGTAACATCTTATTTTGACATTTAATCTCATAGTTATGACTTACATAATTAATTTTCCCCTGTAATTATGACTTTTTATCTCATATTTAGACTTATAATCTCATAATTATGAACTAGTATCTCATAATTTTTTACTTGTCATAACTTTTTATCTCATAACTTAGACTTCATGTAATTATTTTGTCATACATCTATTTTTGTCATAATTTCACATTTTTATGTCATAATTATGACTTTTTATTTCATAATTTCGAAATTTGATCTCATAATTATAACATACATAACTTTCTATTTCACAATTATGACTTATTATTTCATATTTTGACTTCTAATCTCAATTATGAATCAGTATCTCGTTATTTCGACTTGTCATAATAACTTTTTATCTCATATTTTAGGCTTCATGTCATTATTTTGTCATACCTCTATTTTTGTCATAATTTCAAAATGGTATCTCATAATTATGATTTTTTTATTTCATAATTTTGAAATTTGATCACATAATTATAACCTACATAACTTTGTTTCACAATTATGACTTTTTATCTCATATTTTGACTTGACTTCTAATCGCATAATTATGAACCAGTATCTCATTATTTCAACTTGTCATAATGACTTTTTATCTCATAACTCATACTTCATGTCATTATTTTGTCATACTTGTTTTTGTCATAAATAAGACTCTCATACTTTGATTCCTAATCTCATAATTATGACTATAATTTCAACTTTTTGTGTCTTACATTTTTGTGTCATAATTTTGTAATTTAATCTCATAATTATGACTATAATTTCAATTTTTTGTGTCTTACATTTTTGTGTCATACTTTTGTAATTTAATCTCATAATTATCACTTAGTATGTCATAATATCAACTTTTTATCTTTATCTACCAAAGCATGATTTTTTTCCTTATGTGGCAGAAATTAGTTTCCGATGGAAGCCCGTTTCCGCCACTGAATTAAACATTTTTTAAAAAGCTAATTGCGACTTTTTATTTCACAATTCTGACTTTTTTTCTCAGATTTGTGAGACATAAACTCGCAGTTGTGACCTCTTTTTTCAGAATTGCATGACACAAACTTGCAAATGCGAGAAAAAACTCAGAAAGTCGCAATTCTGAGAAATAATGTCAGAAATAAAGACTGTTTATATCTCGCAATTCTGACTTTTATATGCGATAATTTCCTGTTATTCTGACTTTATAACTCGCAATTGTGTGTTTATATCATGCAATCCTGAGAAAAAGTCAGAATTGTGCGTTTGTTTTACACAATTGTGAGAAAAAACACATTTTTGAGATAAAAACTTGAAATGACCTTTTTACATTTGTTATTCAGTGTTAGAAACGGGCTTCCATAGTTTCCACACATTTGAGCAATAAAATCAGAAAATAATGGTTTTATAATGTTGCTTCAGACTCATGCATCAGAATGGCGACTGACTCGAGACTACACTACTTAAGGAGTCAAACATGCAGAAAAGCACATGAATTTAAGGTAAATGCAACTGAAAAAAACCTTGCTAATTCATAACGAAATCTAAAAGTGTGTTAAAAAACAGAAAAAATAACAAAAAAATGGTTTTGCCACAACAAAAAGACAATGTAAAATGGTGAGTGATGACTTGATCTGTGAATCTTTTATTCGATTCATTCAATTGATTCAAACCATTCAAATGAAAATGAATCTGTCAACATTACACGGGATGCGTTCCAATGGTAATGTAAATGATTCGGAAAGATGTTTACTCATTTTAGGTGTTAATATAACAGCACGAGACATTATCAGACTCACCCACAGCAGAAGGTTTGTGGTCACACAGACTCCTCGTCTATCCTTGTCCTGTCCCGTCCTTCCCGAGATGAACGAGCCGCTCCTCATCACACGGGGCGGGGTTCAGGGCAGAGGTAGCGGGGGAAATAGTTGACCTTCGTGTCCAGACCGAGCGCAGCACGTGTGGATCTTCATTAACCTCCACGCAGGTGAACCGTTCATCTCGGAGAGCACACTTATTACCGGCAATAACACTGTGCCGAACACGACCACTGCTGCCTCACTCTCTCTTTTCAATTAAAGAAGGAGCAGCCTTTCATTAACCCCTCGCTGGTGCGGACGGCCCGCGCGTGCCAGGCTTGTTTGGGGATCGCAGTGAAGAGGCCCATATTTTACAGTAAACTATCGGCTAGTTTCGCCGTCTGACAGCCACCTGCCCGGGTGAAGAGGCCCATATTTTACGGTAAACTATCGGCTAGTTTCGGCGTCTGACAGCCACCTGCCCGATCCGGCCCTGAAATATCGCAGCGTGTGCAAGAGAGCAAATCATATTTCCTGAGATCTGCAGGATAGTGAGATCTGAGAACCCTAACCCTAACCCTAACCCTAATAAGCTGAATTCACTTCTGAGCAAAATGAGGTAAAGACCATCAGACCTCTGACACACAGAGAAATAAAGTGGACGTAAAGGAAACTCGTTATTCTTTACAGGACCTAACTGAGACAAAGTCAAACAGAGACTCTATTGCTGCTCAGAAACAGACGAGTGAGCAAATGCATCATCACTGAGATACTATTATACTTTCAGATGTTTTTCATGTTTTTGAATCGCGGTTTTCATTTAAATTTTTGTTTAAGTTTTAGCAATTTTGTTGCAACTGTGCAATTTAGTTGTAGTTTTTATTCATTTGCCTTTTTAGTTGTTTTATTACATTCAAGTTAAAGTAAATAAAAACGAGAAATGTTGCTTTGACAACTAGCTGAATTAAAAAAAAAAAACAATATATATATATATATAATTTATTTTTTTTTCATTTCGGCATTTTTCTTTTGAACAACAACAACAACAACAAAAATCACATGTAAATGCGAAATTATAAAACTAATAGTAACAACTCCAGACTGTTTCATACATTTAAAAACAAAAAAACAATATAACATTTAATGCAATTTTTAGGTTTAAAAGGCATAATTATGTCATAAATAATTATGATAATTTTACTTATTATGAATTTTTATCTCACTGTTTTATGTTGTAATTTTTTTATGCCATATAATTATGACTTCTGATCTCATAATTTAGACTTTTTATCTCATAATCATGACTTTTTTTCAATCTCATGTTTGTCATAATTTAAACTTCGACAACAAAATCACAAGGCAATCGTGATGTTTGACAAAAAAAATAAAACTCCATAATTTTGCATTTCTCATTTGGACAACAACAACAAAATCATAGACTAGTGCCTTTAAATGCAAAATTATAAAACTGATAAGCTACTCTAAACTGTTTGAATGAGCCGTGCTTCATACAGTTATTTTTTTATTTTTTTATAAAATTGTATGCATTTTTTTTAGTTTAAAAAGGCATAATTATGTCATAAATTATAATTATGATATAATTATAAGAATGCATTCTGATAACTTTTGTCATAATTATAATTATTTATGCAATAATTGTAATTATGCCATTAATCTAATAATTCTGATTTATCTCATAGTGTTTTTTATGCAATAACTTCAACTTTTTATGCCATAATTATTCATATTTCATAATTATGACTTTTTAAAATCTCATTATGTTTTTATGTCACAAATCATGTCATGACACAGCCGTGATGTTTAGCATTTCTCGTTTCAACAACAAAAAATCATAGACTAGCACTTTAAATGTGAAATTATAAAACTTATAGGCAAGTTACAGCTCCAAACTGTGTTTGGATAAGCTGTTGTTTCATACAATGAAAAAAAAATGCAAATACATTGTTATGCATATTTTGTAAAAGCAATAAGCCACCTTTGAGTCTTTGTGTTGGTGACTTTTCTGTGGTAAAGGAGTCCAAATTGGCGTGTGTTTCTTCCATTTTCCAGAAGTGTTTCTCTCTTCTGTCTCCAGTAGCAACAGCTATGATTGACAGCTGCATTCTAAAGGCCCGTCTCCACGGTAACAAGCGTGACCTTTTGCACACGGGCCGTTAGAGACATTCACTTTAGTTTCTAATGGTGGCCTCAGTCTCACTGCTGTAAATCACATTATTGCATCACTGTTGTTATTAGCGTAAACAAGTCATTATCTAGGCCGTATTTCTATATAGGCTTCCTTGCCTGTCATATTTGACATATTATCAATTTCCACAAATAATTACCAACTAGCAAATTCAGATCCACAATCTAATCCACACAGAAATCTGATATATGGCAGGCAATACATGTAAAATAGACCCAAGAAGATAATAAATATATATTTAATTTGGTTTTCACTGATATATAGTCATATATTTATGCATATATGCAACATATATTTCAAAATATTGTAAATGTTTTTATGTCTCAGACAAACACTGTATTTTAATATATGTATGTCTCATTTTTATTACAACATTTGATTTCATATTTGTCATTTTTAATGCATATGTTCATGTTTCAAATTAGCGAAAATGTCTTTAAATCATATGTCCATATGTGTATATATATGAACTTATTTAAAAATGTGAAAAATATGTCCAAATTAGTATTTTATACTTGTATATTTTATATGTATTACAATATATATTTTATTTTATATGTACTGCCATATATCTATTTTTATATCTAATTTATATAAATTTCTCAAAATATATATATTTGAAAAAACAATCAATCATATCATATCAAAGTCACGACCAAATCTCAGAATCATATTTATTTCAAAATATTTACCGCTTCACTGAATCTCTAAGAATGGTGTCTGGTTATAAAGCGTCTCTTCTGACCTGTAAACCTCTTGTTTGTTTGGGTTTTCTCCGGCTCTTGACGCAGGAGGAGTGTTGAGCTGCTGATTGGTTCTTAACCCCGGATCGATGCTCCTGATTGGTGGGTGTGTTGTTATTGATCGTAGAATCGCTGTCAGGGTCATTTCTTGTCGAGGGAGGAAACAGTGAGTCACGAGTGTGAGACTGAAATAAACGCCTTCAGAAACATCAGATGAACCACACGGAGGAAACTCACACATGATCAGCAGGCTTATTATCATTAACTAAAACTAAAACCATAAAAAAACATGGTCATTACTTCAAATAAACATTAACTGAAATAAAATCAAATAAAAACTTTTATTTCAGCTAGTTGCCAAGGCAACATTTCTTAGTTTTATTTAGTTTAAGCTGAAGTACAATCATAATATTTTATATATATATGTATGTATGTGTATATTACCCACAAGGCCAAGCAGCAGAAAGGAAGAAGAGGTCCAACCTAACATAAAATAAACAAACATGTTAAAAAATATATTAAAAATTAAATAAAACTGAACGGTCTGTTTGACCAATTCATTGCAAATGATTTGTTTTTGGAATCAAAGATTGCTGGTTCTGATTCTAAACAGCTGACAGAAATGCAGTGCAGTTGTTACTAAGCAGAATTATTTGTAAAATGTATTTTTATTTCATTTTCAAAGAAATTTTTACTTTTTAGTAAGGACGCATTAAAATGATAGAAAGCCATTTACAATGTTACAAAAGATTCGGTTTCAAATCATGCTCTTCAAACTCGCTGTTCATCAAAGAATCTGTTTGATCAATTCATTACAAAGAAACACTTCAGAAGAGTGATTCGTTCAGGAATCAAACAGTGCTTTTGGCATACATGATTGCTGAAATATTGCTAGTACTGCTGGTTACTGAGCAGAATTATTTTTTATGTTTTTATGTAGAAACTATGGAAAAGAACATGAGTCTCTTCATACCGTGACGGTGTGTGTGAGTGAAACAGCCTGGGAGATAATCAATACTGCTCAGATCTATGTGTGTGTGTGTGTGTGTGTGTGTGTTATTCTTTCCCATCATGCTTCAGTCAGCTGTAGAGCATCATGACCGCAGGACCCATAATCCCTTCTGCTCCGTGTGCCATTTCTCTGGCTATTGATCACCGATCACGTGCTGATCGATCAATAACTTTGGGAGTCTGCAGTCATTTGAAAGGTAATTTGTGAGATGCATTAAATCCAGGAGAGTTTATGTTCTTGAGCTCCAGCTGGAGAGTTTTACTGAGAATGTTGTTCACTTTAAAGTGTTTCAAGGACAGCTCGTCTATTTCTCTCTCTCTCTCTCTCTCGTTGTTGTAAAAGCATGTTGGGAATGACATACTACAGTAAACACTGATAAACATGCTCACTGAAAATCTCCACTCTCTAATATGAAGCATTGGACAGTATGAATCACTTCACATATACAAATACACACTTCACATATATATATATATTTATAAGTTTGACAGTTTTATTCAATAAGGATGCATTCAAAAAAAAAATTCACGGCTATAATTATATTTTTATTTATAACTGTTTTAATACAAACATAAAAAAATCAAAGTATCATTAAATATTAAAGACATTTATAATGTTACAAAAGATTTCTATTTCAAATAAATGCTGTTCTTTTGAACTTTCTATTCATCGGTGAATCCTGAAAAATAAAATGTGTCACGGTTTCCACAAAAATATTGTGCAGCACGACTGTGTTCAACATTGATAATAATCAGAAATGTTTCTCGAGCAGCAGATCAGCATATTATACTGATTTCTGAAGATCATGTGACACTGAAGACTGGAGTAATGATGCTGGAAATACAGCTGCGCATCACAGAAATACATTACAGTCTAACAGAGATTCACATAGAAAACAGCTGTGATCATATTTAACAATTTTACTGTATTTTTGATCTAGAGACTATATTATATATATTAATATAAAGCTTGTATTGCTTTGCTAGACATACATATTTTGCAAGCAGTAATATTACACATTTTTAATTAAATATAATCTATATTAATATATTTTGGAACCAGGACATTGCTAAATTAAACATGCAACATAGTGAAGTCATGTGACAGTAATGTAGCACTGTAAACTGCAGTTTGAAACAGTTACTGTTGGATATTGCATACTTTTTCATAAAATCTACAGACAATAGTACATGCAACACAGTATGCAGCATACAGTACACTATTAATTCTTTAATGCATATAAACACACAGTCACAGCCTGACAGCAATGGGCTCAAAACCAGATTAAGCTAGAAAAAAGTTTACATTTAAAACTAAAATCATATTCTTTTTTATATAAATACATAAATAAAAGTAGCACACAGTACACTAAACATCGTCAAGTACTGATAGAACCAAGGCTCCAAACCAGGACACAAAACATCCAAACATTCCCGTAGGAAATGGACGGATGGGGAAAGAGAGCGAGAGAAATCACACACATGAGCGGCCGATACAGTAATGGGTGTGTGTGTGTGTGTGTGTGAGTGAGCGTGTGTGTGTGTGTGTGTGTGTGTGTGCGAGTGTGTGTGTGTGTGTGTCTGTCTGTGTCTGTCTGTCTGTGTGTGTGTGTGTGTGTGTGTCTGTCTGTGTCTGTCTGTCTGTGTGTGTGTGTGTGTGTGTGTCTGTCTGTGTCTGTCTGTCTGTGTGTGTGTGTGTGTGTGTGTCTGTCTGTGTCTGTCTGTCTGTGTGTGTGTGTGTGTGTGTGTCTGTCTGTGTCTGTCTGTCTGTGTGTGTGTGTGTGTGTGTGTCTGTCTGTGTCTGTCTGTCTGTGTGTGTGTGTGTGTGTGTGTCTGTCTGTGTCTGTCTGTGTGTGTGTGAGAGGTGAAATAGGCTGTCAGGCCGAGCTCTGGATCAGTAGGTTTACTATGGCCGCTGGCCAGTGCCTGCTTCCATGTTCTCTTAGGCTGGGATTCACTCATCAATACTTTCACTGGGTCTCTGGAGCTGCAGGGCTGCACCAGTAATCAGGGATATTTTTAGAGGCCTAACACTCTTTCTGGCAAGGTTATATCGCTGGCCTCTGCCGCCTCTTTATCTCGCTCTGGCCACCAGTGATGGGCAGTTACTAACTAAAAGTAGTCATGCTACTAACTTAACTATGACAGTGGCTCTTTGCATAATAATGTCACTTTTCCAGAAACCAGCAACGTTTTCCAACAAAAATCTGAATTTTTGTCTTTCTACCAATTAAATATATAAACATCAAACATTTTTTTAAAAGAAGTCTGCTCAGAAATATAGTAAATATAGTGAAATATTATTAGAATCTAAAACAGCTGTTTTCTATGTGAATCTCTGTTAAACTGTACTGTATTTCTGTGATGCGCAGCTGTATTTTCAGCAGCATTACTCCAGACTTCAGTGTCATATCTTCCTCAGAAATCACTCTAATATGCTGATCTGCTGCTCAAGAAACATTTCTGATTATTATCAATGTTGAAAACAGTCGTGCTGCACAATATTTCTGTGGAAACTGTGATGCATTTTATTTTTCAGGATTCACAGATGAATAGAAAGTTCAAAAATATAAATCTTTTGCATCAATTCAAAAGCCTTTACTATCACTTTTGATCATTTATTGCATCCTTTATTAAAAAAATAAAATAAAATGATACTGACCCCAAACTTTTGAACAATAGCATGACATTTTCTTACCTCAATGGTCTTTTCTGGTTATAAACATACAACTCATTAACCTTAATCCTTTTTTAGATGTATGCTTAAAATAAGAAAAACATAAACATATTAATGTTATATTAAAATAAAAATATTATATATTATATTTTAATATAATATTACAAAAATTTATTAATTCATTCATATATAATATTATTAGTAATATAAAAATATTAATACCTTGCACACAGAAACAGGGTGAATTTTCAGTTTAGACGGAATAATATTTATATTGAAATTTGTCCAGTATTTAATGAAGATGAATATATTTGTATTGGCATTCTTTCAAGCTTTTCTGCTATCTTTAATGGATCACATCCACATACTGTACTATTTGGCCAAAACGAGGTGTCTCAAAATGTTGCTGCTTCTTTTTCAAGCAGTCTTTGAGTCCGGTGTGCACTTGTAATACTGTCTAGTTATGGAGCATTTGTTCTTAGCAAACTGCAGAAATACATTAGAACTTGCTGCTGTAAACAAACACTGAAGAAGCTTTATTTTCAAGAGTCTATCTGATGAGCATATGGGTGTTTTATCGTGTAACACTGATGTACCTTGGTGTGGTTTTATATCTTTCAAAGACGAGTCGTCACTCTCCGGTTGGAAGAAGTGTATCTTCTTTGGGAACGACACGCGTGTGATCTTCACACTCATGAACACAGCCGGATCCGTCCTGAGGAGATGAAAGTCAAGCCATAATTAACACAATCAATACCAGCGTCTTTAAGCATATAAACAGATGCTCCACATCACATATGCTTCAAAAAAAGATGTTGAATAATTTCTGTGGAAGTACGTATAAAGTCCTACAAATTTCATTAAAGTAGATCACAATATCAATTAAATACTGCTGGATCTTTATCACTTTTGAGTGATTTTTAGTAGATGCATGTACGTTTTGTCAAACTTTTGCATTAAAGGTGTATTTGTGCATGCTTATTTACAATAAATGACACGTGGCCTCATATTTTGTTATCTTATTCAATGACGTCAGGACATTTTAAGATGTAAATTACACATTCTAACACCATTAAAACCAGAGCTTAATCATTTGAAACTTAAAACTGAAACCTCCCTGTCAGAAAGAGAAGTATGGAAGATGCAGACTCATATTTCAGAGACAAAGACGTGTCAGTGTGTCCTTAATGATGACAATATGTCTATAGCACATTCATACATGCACCAAATGATATGAGCTCATGGCTGATGACCCTATCAGGAGAGACAGAGAGACACTTCCAAGTACATATTCCTCATAATTAATAAATGAAAAATGTTACTGCAGCTAATCAATAGTGTAGTTAGAGGGAATTGATCGGGCTGGGAATCTCTTCTCGGCGGCTCAGATTTTCCCCCTATTCAAAACAAAAGACTCTCCTGAGAACTATCTGACTGACAGAGCATCAGCGCCGACCTCTCCTGAAAACACAGCGAGATAATTAATTATCATCAGCACACAACTGATCATCAGAGCCATTAGAGGAGGGTCAGCAACACACACACACACACACACACTCTCTCTCTCTCTCTCACACACACACACACACTCCCACACACACACCCTCTCTCACACACACACACACACACACACACAGACAAAGACACACCCACACACTCTCTCACACACACTCACACACACACACACACACACACACACACACACACACTCGATCGGCTCCAAACCTACTGAATCGCACGGCTGTCTACTGCCTATATAGGCAACATCCTAATTGAAAAGAACCTCATTAGTGCTTTTAGCACTCTTCATGGGCAACAACTGTTGGTGTGTTACACAAATAGTGCTCTTCAGACAGACAGACAGACAGACAGACAGACAGACAGACAGACAGACAGACAGATAGATAGATAGATAGATAGATAGATAGATAGATAGATAGATAGATAGATAGACAGATAGATAGATAGTGGTTATAGTTACACATATTGTATTAAATAGACAGTTTAAATGAGTAATTAGATTAATATTTAATTATGTTTTTTTTTATTGATTTTGTTGTTGATGCAATATATATATTTGTACAACACTATGATGCTGTAGGCGTCTAGGGTTCTGGAACAGAGCTCCAGCGTGTTTTGGGACGGTTGTATATTTTTCATTCTCTCAAAAGAAACACTTGTTCTGTTTCCGTACATAGACACCCTTGAGGCTGTCTGCGGTTCACAGGTTTAAAGATGTGTTAATAATATCCTCCATCTGTGTGTGTGTGTGTGTGTGTGTGTGTGTGAGATGCATATTGATTGGTTATACTCACAGCTCATGTTCGGACTGGTTCATTTTTAAGCCAAGACGCCAACTGATGGTGACATACAGTAAATGGACTCAACCTTACACCGGGTCAAGGAGGACCAGAGACAGCTCAGAGGAGACAGACAGACCCAGTGTGTGTGTGAGTGAGACAGAGTGCACTCAAGGTCATGTGTGTCCATGGCTATTGGAGCACAGAAATGTGATGTGACTGATAGCAGCTGTAGCTCAAAAGTGTCTCTCTCTCTCTCACACACACACACACACACACACACACACACTGATGTGATGAGAAATGACAGCAGCACTTGATCTCTGTCTGCTTTTCCAAAGACCATCTCCCCTCAGGATCCCAAACAGAGCTGCCCAACTCACTGCCTATGAGGAAACAGTAGCTGAATTTGGAATCAAATTAATAATAATAATAAGAAATAAGAAAATGCCTGAAAAAGCCCCACATTTTATGACCAGAAGATCACAGAAACTATTTTCAGGCCAGACAGGGGGAAAAAACACCTAGCAACCACCCACAACGCCCTAGCAACTGCACAACAACAGCCTAAAACACTCAGAACACCCTAGCAACTGCATAGCAACAGCCTAAACACTCAAAACATGCTAACAACTGCATAGCAACAGTCTAAAAACACTCACATCACACTATCAACTGCATAGCAACAGCCTACACACTCAGAACACCCTAACAACTGCATAGCAACAGTCTAAAAACACTCACATCACACTACCAAATGCATAGCAACAGCCTAAAACATTTAGAACACCCTATAGCAACTGTATAGCAACAACATAAACACCCAGAACACCCTAGCAACTGCACAACAGCCTTAAAAACTCAGAACATCCTAGCAACTGCATAGCAACCGCCTAAACATTCAGAACACCCTAGCAACTTATTAGCAACAGCTGTAAACCCTTAGAACTCCCTAGCAACTGCATAGCAACAGCCTAAACATTCAGAACACCTTAGCAACGTATTAGCAACATGTTAAAATCCTTTTGAAACACTTTAGAAGTACATAGTGGACATACTGGCAACTGTTGTACAGGCAAACAACATCAAATCAAGTTATTATTATTGTTTTATCATCACCACCTGCTTTTTTTCCCTGTCTATATTGTTTTTGTTGTTGCTGCTTAGCCAGTGTTGATGCTGAGCCAAATGTGAACAAAACAAATCATGCCAATAAAGCACTCTAAACCTGATTTAATTCCATTTAAAATAAATGTAATTAATAAAATGATAAATGGCCCAGTCCTGCGTACCTCCACACGCACACACACACACACACACACACACATTCCCATTACAGACACACACAGGCTGGTGACGCCCTTTTGCATGAAAGGAAACCACCTTTCCTGTCAGCAGAGCCTCCATTAGCAGTAATGTAGGAGACAACAGATCTGACTGCTCACTAATGGAGACTCCAGCCACACACACACACACACACACACAGACTGTCTGCCCACTTTTTCTCACACTCCCTCTGCTAATTAAACATGCAGCATTAAGACCACAGCACTGAGAAACAGGAAGACAGTCCTGTCTGTCTCATTCTGACCATCTCACACACACACACACACTCACACACACACACACACACACACACACATTAGAATCGCACGGCTGTCTGCTGCCTATATAGCTTAATTCTCTCTCAGTGATGACAGACAGACAGACAGACAGACAGACAGACAGACAGACAGACAGACAGACAGACAGACAGACAGACAGACAGACAGACAGACAGACAGATAGACAGATAGATAGATAGATAGATAGATAGATAGATAGATAGATAGATAGATAGATAGATAGATAGATAGATAGATAGATAGATAGATAGATAGATAGATAGATAGAGAAGCACAGGCTCTCTTCTTACATTTCATATTTCACTTAAAAGCATTTTTACATTTATCACTCAAGTAAACCACATCTCTCTCAGTCTGTGTGTGTGTGTGTGTGTGTGTGTGATGACATTCTACTTCCTGCTGCCAGTGTGTGTGTTCAAATATCTTGTTTCTTCGACTAGTTCATGTGAATTAATTGTTCATGAGAATGAGGGGTGAGATGTTTTATTAAATCACATTCCTCCTGTAGCTACATAACCACACTGACAAATCAATAAACACTACAGAATTAGTCCCAAAACTAGACCACAACAAGGTTACATAAAGTCAAACAACACATTTACTGAACGCTGTCTGAATGAGGACATATGATAAACTTCTGCATTATATGAAGTTAATTATAATCATTACAGACACAAAGAGACAGAAGAGGAGATAAGAATTATTATTTGTAAAATAATCATCTTTGATAATTAAGTTGTATTATTGGTAAAAAACAAACAAAATGCATTTGAAAAGAAGTCTCTTCTGCTCACTGAGCCTGCATTTATTCGATAAAAAATACAGTAAAAACTGTAATATTGTGAAATATTATTACTATTTAAAACAGCTGTTTTCTATGTGAATATGTGTTAAACTGTAATGTATGTCTGTGATGCGCAGCTGTATTTTCAGCATCATTACTCCAGTCTTCAGTGTCACATGATCTTCAGAAATCAGTATAATATGCTGATTTTGACCATTAATTGTGCTAATAGTCATGCTGCTTCATATGTTTTTTTAGACAGTTAGAAAACAGTTATTTCAAATTGTAGTAACATTTCACAATATTACGTTTTTTCCTGTATTTTTGATCAAAAGCATGAGACTTCTTTCAGAAACATTTAAAAAAACCTTAAAAAATATATTTGTTTTATTTATGTTTATATTTTTACTGAATATACATATATATATATATATATATTTTTTTAGAAACAGTGATGCCATGCAATTATTTAAAGTGCTTTTTGTAAAAACTGATTAACTGATGGTGTGGTTATTAAAGAAAGAATCTTGAGGAATGCATAATTTCCATTGAATCATTTATGAAAATGTAGCAAAACATGTGTGTGTGCGCGTGCGTGCGTGTGTGTGCGTGTGTGTGTAAAAGGGGTGAATTGCAGACATACGGTCGAGCTCTTCAAAGACACGCACAGGTGGTTCCTCGTAAGCGGGCTCTTAAATGGGCAGCCGTGTGGAGTGGCCCTCACATGTCTGTCTGAAGGACCAATACACTCTCCTCGTCTGAGATTAACCATCTCAATTTACTGGCGTGGCCAGTCACACCCTGCCCCACACAAACACACACACACACACTCACAGCCATTCACACACTCACTATCCCATAATAATCACGTGCTCATAAGCAACTAGCAATTTCTAGCACTCTCGCAGCCTGTGTCCTCCTTTCCTCAGGAGGGCCCTTAAGCACCCTCAACAGATGCTCTCCCAGGGGTCAGAGTCGGCCCTCGATTCCCTGCGCAAACCCGTGGCCCTGGTAAAGCTAGCGCCATCGATCCGGTGGTCTGCTCTTAAAGAGCCAACTCGATGCCCGGTCACAGTCTCCAGTTATGGGACAGAAATCAAATCCTTGGGAAGGTAGAAGACCTTTAATGGACTCAGATAATGCAGGCACAGAGAATTCCTCACACACAGAGAAGAATAAAACACCATTCATTCTGATATTGTAAGCTTGTCCGTCTTTTATTTGAGGCTGAAGTCAATTCGGTTCAATTCTGCATGCGTGTGTTTTTTGAAGCGGTTCATCGATAAACGCCAGTCGGACTGTTTATTCAATATCACTTGTGGCTCCGATGCTCAGAATCATCCTCTAACTCGTTGATAAATGAGACGTCAAATATTTATCAAAACAACTCGGTTCACCGTTTAGTATTTTAAGAATCCACTCTCTCAAGAGCGTTAGACGCTGGGTCCTGCAAATCGTTTTTCCACATGTTTCCATCCACCTATTTCATAAAATAATCGCATAAAAAACCACTGGATGGAAACGCCAAGATGAGCATAAATTGGTCACAACTGAGTAGGATAAACTTTTTATCCGATAAGAAAAAATGTGCATAAACTACGATGGAAACACATTTACCGAATAAATTCCACAATGCGCATTGAAAAAGTCATGTGACTTTGCGCTATGAGACGGGATAAATAGACTAACTCGTTCACAGCATCTATATGTTGTTCTGGTCGTTCTGAAAGGCCTGAGCAAAGTCTGTCATCAAAGTATTTCTGTATAATTACTGTCTCACAACTGCGTTCCCAAACAGCAGCATCCACCTCTAAAAGCACACTCTAAAAAATGCTGGGTTAAATACAACACAGTGCTGGGTAAAATAGGGACAAACCCAGCAATTGGGCTGTTTTGACCCAGCGGTTGGGTTAAATGTTTAACCCTACCTTCTGGGTAGTAACCCAACTGCTGGGTCAAAACAGCCCAATTGCTGGGTTTGTCCCTATTTTACCCAGCACTGGGTTGTATTTAACCCAGCATTTTTAAGAGTGCAATGACCGCATTTATCGTGTTTCGTCTGCTCTCTCTGAAGCGCAAGTCATTTATTACATATGAAAATTATTATATTCAGTGGCTTCTCCTAGTTTTCTTAGAGATATTTAGTGCCAGTTTATCAGGAAGTGACGTTTTTTGTCTAAACACACACACACACACACACACACACACACACTCACACTCACACACACTCACACACACATACGCACACAGTGTCCTGACAGACAGTCACATGTGCTCAGACAGAGATTATAGAGCTGAGTTATAGAGCCGTTTAATATGATCTGTCCCAGAGTTCTGCTGGTTCTGGATGTTTAGTGGGTGTGTTTAGTGGGTG
>JADLZM010029013.1:405204-418102 GCA_018148995.1 Sinocyclocheilus maitianheensis
CACGCAAACACACACACACACACACACACACACACACACACACACACACACACACACACACACACACACTCACACACACACACTCTTCCAACGCAAACCTTCTGAGCAGCAGAACATCCGTCGCAGCAGACGTGTGTGCTGAACCTCAGCATCAGTGCCATCGCCATGACGACCGCAGCATTGTCCCATGAAAAATGAACCAACGGCACCTGAAGAAGAAGAAAAAAAGGGACAGAAAATGAGGGAAAGATGGAATGAAGGAGAGCGGCGCCGATCGATCGCCCGTGTTTGTGGACTGTAAAATGGTTTTGGGGGAGGGAGTGAAAAATGAACGCCAGGCACCGCAGCATCGCCAGAGGTCAGAGGTCACCGTCACCTGGAGATATGCAGCAGCCATGCTCTGATTGGACGGCTGAACCCGACCCTTCAGACACTGACCGTCTCCCTCCATCTATCTGCGTGAGAATTGATTGGCGGTGTGTTAATCAGCTAGACTGATGGTCTCGGGATGCTCCTGTGGGTCAGCGCTCTCTAATCACACTCACACACACAGACACACACACATACATACATACACGCACACACTCTCACACACACAGACATACACACATACATACATACACGCACACGCACACACTCTCACACACACGCATTCACACACGCACACACGCATTACAGTAATGAACACACACATTCACCTAGTATAAATACTTCATTGCTTTTATTTAAAGTGACGTGACATGTGGCCAAGTATGGTGCCCCCCTCTCGGAATTAGAGCCCTTCACTCACCCCCCCAAAACGCACACACACACCCGTGCACACACACACACACACACACACACACTCCGTGAACACACACCCGGAGCAGTGGGCAGCCATTGTTTTGCTGCGGCGCCCGGGGAGCAGTTGGGGGTTCGGTGCCTTGCTCAAGGGCACCTCAGTCGTGGTATTGAAGGAGGGAGAGAGCGCTGTACATTCACTCCCCCCACCTACAATCCCTGCCGGTACGAGACTCGAACCCACAACCTTTGGGTTACCAGTCCGACTCTCTAACCATTAGGCCACGACTTCCCCCCTAGTGGACCGTAATAGTAATTTTTTTCCAAATGAAGACAACCAGTAATGTTCCTATTTATAAATTAGAACGCATTAAATTGATCTAAAGTGTCAGTAAAGACATTTATAATGTTCTGTTTCAAATAAATGCTGTTCTTTTGAACTTTCTGTTCATCTGTGAATCCTGAAAAATAAAATGTATCACAATTTCCACAAAAATATGAATGTGTTCAACATTGCTAATAATCAGAAATGTTTCTCGAGCAGCAGATCAGCATATTATACTGATTTCTGAAGATCATGTGACACTGAAGACTGGAGGAATGATGCTGAAAATACAGCTGCGCATCACAGAAATACATTACAGTTTAACAGAGATTCACATAGAAAGCTGTTTTACATTAGAATAATATTTCACAGTTGTACTGTTTTTACTGGATTAAAACACATAAAACAAGAAACTTGAGGGGCACTGTTGTTGTCTTAGCTCTCTAGAAAAGAACATACACTCATGAACAAAGCAAACTTGCACTCATTTCATGCAAACATTTTTTCATCAACTAATTAATCCTGTTAAAATCCTGTTAAACATTATTAATAAAATATTAAGTTAAATTGTTTTCTCATTGAATATGAATATGAAGCAAAATGGGCTGCAAATGAGAACTCACATTATTTACGGATCATTTTCCTTTTTCAGCACATCCTGAATATTTAGCAAAATGTGTGTATGTGGCATTTGTGCATATTGAGCCTTGTTCTCATTCTGGGTCACGGACTACACCATACAGTCTTTAACACTTTAATTCCTGCATTCAAACACTCAGAACACCTTAGCAACCACATAGCAACGCCCTGGCAACACGGCAGAGAGTTTTGCAAGGGCAACTCAGCATTCATCTTCTCTTGCGAGAATGTAAAAATCTAATTAAAATGCAATATATACTGCATGTATTAAACAAATGTTAATTAACCACAGATTAATGAGTGGTGGATTAATATGACACCACAGCGTGAGATATTGACATGATGCCTCCGGTGGGAGACCAGCAGCAATTCATGATGATTAGAGCATTTTGTGAGCTGTAGGACAACTTTTTTCTGCGCGTCTAAAATGCACTCATAATATAAGAGCAAACCAGCAAACCAGACTGGCTTTGAGATGAAAAAAATAGCTAAATAAATTAATGAATTTACAAATAAAATGAAAACAATCAAAGAAAATGTTCGACTCTGAGCTTTTGATATATGCCCAAAAAAAAAAAAAAAAAAAACACAAAAAAACAATAAAAATTGCAATAAAATGCTTGATTTGAGCTGTAAAAAAAAAGCTAAATAATTGAATAAATTAAAGGTAACAATAAAATAAAAAAGCAATAAAATGCTTTTGATATCAACATTTGATATCTGTAAAATTAGCAAAATATTTTAATAAATAAATTGAAAACAACAAAATAAAAAACAGCAATAAAATTATTTTGATATCAACATTTCATATCTGCAAAAAGAGCTAAATAAACGAACGACTAAAACTAATCAAATTAAAACTACAAAATAAATTACAACAAAATGTTTGATCTTGAAATGTTGATATCTGCAAAAATATAAAAATAAATGAATAAATAATTTATTAAAAACAACAATAAAATGCTTTTGACGTCAGCATTTGATATTTGCAAAATAAATAAATGAAAACAGCAAAATTAAAACTGCGACAAAATGTCTGATTGAGCGGTTGATTTCTGCAAAAAAGCAAAATACATAAAACAACAGAATATTCAATAAATTGACTGAGCAGTTAATAGCAGCAAAAACTGCTAAATAAATGAAACATTTATTAAAAACAAGTGTTACAAAATATATTATATTTTATATAATACCAATATATATTATATATAATATTTGCAAAATTAATGTAAAAATAAAATGAAAACAACAAAATTATAAAATGTAAAAAAATAAGAAATTGATTGAAATAAATATTGATATTTTTCTCTAATTGAAGACAGTAATTAGTGATCATTAGTAAAATGTTAGACTCCAAGATGAGCAAGAAATTTCACTGAATATCATTAATTACTGATGAATATCAGGGAATTCAAACTTGACTGAGTTGAACTGATCGACTCTATAATCATCATCATCATCATCATCATCCAGTCCTGCTAATGAGCGATCAGATGACGTTTGAATGCTGTTGATTTCTCCTCTCTGGGCTTCAGCATGAGCTTGTATTTTCACACTTAACCTGATGAATTCTGGCGCAGAGTTGATAATAGGCAGAATATTTCAAAGTGAGAGCGTTTGTGAGGACGTGCATCTGTTCCTACTGTCGTCGAGTGAATCTATGAAGCACTTTCTCGAGACCCCGAGAGGAATAAAATCTCCACAAAAAGGCTGGAAAATAAAATCTTATTTATTCACTCTCAGAAATAGCATTAGGCTGGACAGGAGACTGAAGTAAACTGATGCTCTCTATTAGAGTTCAAAGCACTGAAGGTCTGTTCAGATGCAGAGCAAACGATGGACAAAACAAGCCTGAAAATCAAAACCAAGAGTCCCTGCGGAGTCCTTCACATGCCGTGCCAATATCGGACTGTTTTGTGTCACGCAGGACGAGTCTTTCTGCTCGTATAAAATACCCACCGACTTCTGGGTGTTCAGATCAGTGAAGCAGACTGGTTTAGAGATGAAAAAAAAGCTAAAAATAATATAAATTAATAATAGAATAAAAAAAAACAATACTTGATATCTGCAAAAAAAAAGCTAAATAAATAAATACGTAAATACCAATAAAATAAAAAATGTGATACTGTCTGACTTTAAGCTGATATCTGCAAAAAAATAGATGAATGCATGAATTAAAAACAGCAAAAATACAATAAAATGATTTTGGTTTGCAAGAATAGCTAAATAAATTAAATAGAAAACAACCAAATAAAATTGCAATAAAATGTTTGACTGAGCTGCAAAATAGCACATTAATTATAATAAATAAACAATAAAATTAAAAAAGTTTGACTTTGTGCTGTTGATACCTGCAAAAAAAGTTAAATAAATAAATCAAATAACAAAAAATGTATCAAATATTGCAATGAATAGGTGACAACTGCAATAAATAGGAAAATAAATTGAAAACAACAAAAAAACTGAGCATTTGATGTCTACAAAAAATAGCAAAACAAATGAATAAATAAATAATTAAATAAAATGAAAACTACAACAAAATGAAATTGTGTGAAAAGGTTTGACTGCGCATTTGATATCTGCAAAATAAACAAAAACAACACCAACAATATTTTAAAAACCGTAATAAAATGTTTTTAAATGGTTGATATCTCCAATAAATAAATAAATACAAAATAAACCCATAAAATGAAAACAAAATCATATGAGCTGTTTATAACTGGAAAGCTACATAAATAAAATAAAAATTTTACAAAAATAGCAAAAAAATAACAATAATAAAATGTTAAAAAATGTCATAAAAAGTTTGAGCTGTTGATATCTGCAAATAAAGCAACAGCACTAACATTTAAAACCCTACTATCAAAAAAATTTTTATGCAATATTCATTTTCTGTGTATAGAACAGTCAAGTATGACATTAGGATTAATGCATTTGCACTGAATATCTGATATTGATTACAATGACTATTTTTTATGCATTTATGTGAATAAAACAAACACGAACAGAGGATTCGCACGCTTACCTTTATTAACACAATTACACAACAAGTTTTATTATCCAGATTTGTTCAATTAAAGCACAGCCTGATATAATGAATGTACCGTTATCCCTCACACACACACACACACTCAGACAAACACACACACACACTCAGACAAACACACACACATGCACACACTTTGAGTCTTGAGCGTTTCACATCTAATCTGCAGATAAAGCATTTGAATTTATGTCCATTTACACGACGAGTCACGTCAAAGTCGCCTGAACATCGTACAGCTGCTCACGAGAGAGAGAGAGGAAATAACTAATATATGCAGGGAAAAAATCAATCATCCTATGATTAGAGTTTTGTGTCAGTTCACAGGACGTTCAAGGACTTTTCCATTAGTCTAAACACACACATAAAACCCACATCATGTGGAAAACAACCTCACACACACACACACACACACACACACACACACACACCACATGCACACTGCCATCACACACACACACACACATGCACACTGCCATCACACACACACACACACATGCACACTGCCATCACACACACACACACACATGCACACTGCCATCACACACACACACACACATGCACACTGCCATCACACACACACACACACATGCACACTGCCATCACACACACACACACACATGCACACTGCCATCACACACACACACACACATGCACACTGCCATCACACACACACACACACATGCACACTGCCATCACACACACACACACACATGCACACTGCCATCACACACACACACACACATGCACACTGCCATCACACACACACACACACATGCACACTGCCATCACACACACACACACACATGCACACTGCCATCACACACACACACACACATGCACACTGCCATCACACACACACACACACATGCACACTGCCATCACACACACACACACACATGCACACTGCCATCACACACACACACACACATGCACACTGCCATCACACACACACACACACATGCACACTGCCATCACACACACACACACACATGCACACTGCCATCACACACACACACACACATGCACACTGCCATCACACACACACACACACATGCACACTGCCATCACACACACACACACACATGCACACTGCCATCACACACACACACACACATGCACACTGCCATCACACACACACACACACATGCACACTGCCATCACACACACACACACACATGCACACTCTCACACACACACACACACACACTCACACACACACTCTCACTCACTCACTCACACACACACGCACGCACACTCTCACACACACACACACACACACTCACACACACACTCTCACTCACTCAGACACACACACACGCACACTCTTACACACACACACACACACACACACACTCACTCACTCACTCACTCACACACACACACACACACACACAGACACACTGCACAGATCCAGTCCTGATGTGTGTCTGATCCTGATGCAGATGTTGATGACTTCAGACGTTTTTCAGTCTTAATAACTCATATTTCAGGACTTGTGAGCGTGAACGATCTCTGACAGAAGCATGGAGGGGAAAGTGTGTTTTGATCGTCTCTTTCGTGTTTGTTGAGATGCTTGAACGCAGCTGTGCGATGGTTCTCCAGACAAACACGTTACATTCATCCCAAAACCACAAACAGAAGAAATTAGATTCTGCGTCACAAAAATGTAGCCTGTTTTAGGACCATTACGATTTAATTATGTTAATTAATCATTATTTTTTTTCTATTTTCATTCTGATTATTTTCAAGAAATAAAATTATATTGAATCTCTCTATAATTATTATTATTTTTTTAATGTTACTGCATGAGAATGACTTTGATATTACAGCAATAATTTGATCCTTTTGAAACATGCTGCACAATGCAAAAAATTTTAAACACATATTCCTTGCATAAATATATTTTTCTTCTTTTTCTCACACTCTTCTTTTTCTTTTTTTTGACTTTGGGATGAAATACTGAATATATTAAGCTAAGAGTGTCACCCTAAAATCACAACATACATATATGAAATAATAGTTTCCATTAAAAAAATTCAGGCTATTTCAAAACTATTAAGACTGCACATCAACACAAATGTAATTAATAATTACGTTTTTGTATTGTGTTTACAATTATTTTAATTAAAAAACAAAAAACTATTCAATAAATTACATTCAAAGTTGCTGATATATGCTGAATGCTATAATTAATTTTTAAATATTACAGTATGAGAATTACTTTTTATATTACAACAAAGAGAATTTGATTCTGGAAATGTGTTTAATTGTTATGAAAAATACCACACAATGCAAAAAACATCCTAAAATAAAATTATTTTTGTTGTTGATTTTGGGATGAAATCCTGAATATATTCAGCTGACTGTGATTTCTATAAATGCAGTATTTTATAATCACAGACGTGTCTCTAATATGTTCCTCTATCTGTGCATTACAGCAGACGGAGTGCAAGAAAAGCGAAAGCGACTGTTTTTAACATGTTTTTAACGTGTATTTCAGTGCCAGTGATGTCACACAAAACTAAAAACACAGACAACAGCAAACCGAAAGAGTTCACAACTACACCACGAGCTCAACTAAAAATCATTCCTGAAAATAATTCCTATGATACACCATATCACGATATGATTTGAGTCATTCTTGCACTATTCTGCATAAATACGCCAGTATTGCTGCCATTCATGTACTTAATGATAGCCAACATTACAGCCCCGCGTGCAACACAGCTCGCAGTCACTGAGCGTGCATGGGTTGATAAGGTCAACCTCCGGACGAGTTTTCTTGTGCGCACCCGTTTTTAACGCGTCTTGACTGTCGTACAGTCTGACATTAATGACAACCGAGATCCCACAGTGTGACGTGATCATCACGTTCGTACAAGTCTGACAAGTACAATCCTAAAGGACTTTTTAAAATTTTTTATAATCACACGGTGTGAGCCCGGCTTTAATTAGAAAAGCAAAAATTGTCAAGACAAACTTTAAATGTTACCTTGTTTGAAAAAAGGTTTAAAAGCCTTGACATTTATAGGTTTATAGGCTTGAAGGATGGATGGATGATGGATGGATAGAATGATGGATGGAATGGTGGATAGATGAATGGATGATGGATGGATGGACAGAATGACAGACCGATGGATGGACAGAATGAATGATAGATGGATGGCTGGATGGATGATGGATAGATGGATGGATGGACAGAATGATGGATAGATGGATGGATGGACAGAATGATGGATAGATGGATGGATGGACAGAATGATGGATAGATGGATGGATGGACAGAATGATGGATAGATGGATGGATGGACAGAATGATGGATAGATGGATGGATGGACAGAATGATGGATAGATGGATGGATGGACAGAATGATGGATAGATGGATGGATGGACAGAATGATGGATAGATGGATGGATGGACAGAATGATGGATAGATGGATGGATGGACAGAATGATGGATAGATGGATGGATGGACAGAATGATGGATAGATGGATGGATGGACAGAATGATGGATAGATGGATGGATGGACAGAATGATGGATAGATGGATGGATGGACAGAATGATGGATAGATGGATGGATGGACAGAATGATGGATAGATGGATGGATGGACAGAATGATGGATAGATGGATGGATGGACAGAATGATGGATAGATGGATGGATGGACAGAATGATGGATAGATGGATGGATGGACAGAATGATGGATAGATGGATGGATGGACAGAATGATGGATAGATGGATGGATGGACAGAATGATGGATAGATGGATGGATGGACAGAATGATGGATAGATGGATGGATGGACAGAATGATGGATAGATGGATGGATGGACAGAATGATGGATAGATGGATGGATGGACAGAATGATGGATAGATGGATGGATGGACAGAATGATGGATAGATGGATGGATGGACAGAATGATGGATAGATGGATGGATGGACAGAATGATGGATAGATGGATGGATGGACAGAATGATGGATAGATGGATGGATGGACAGAATGATGGATAGATGGATGGATGGACAGAATGATGGATAGATGGATGGATGGACAGAATGATGGATAGATGGATGGATGGACAGAATGATGGATAGATGGATGGATGGACAGAATGATGGATAGATGGATGGATGGACAGAATGATGGATAGATGGATGGATGGACAGAATGATGGATAGATGGATGGATGGACAGAATGATGGATAGATGGATGGATGGACAGAATGATGGATAGATGGATGGATGGACAGAATGATGGATGGATGAACAGAATGATGGATGGATGGATGGATGGACAGAAAGATGGATGATGGATGGACAGAAAGTGGGATGATGGATGGACAGAACGATGGATGGATGATGGATAGATGGATGGATGGACAGAATGATGGATGGATGAACAGAATGATGGATGGATGGATGGACGGACAGAATGATGGATAGATGGATGGATGGACAGAATGACAGACCGATGGATGGACAGAATGAATGATAGATGGATGGATGGATGGATGATGGATAGATGGATGGATGGATGGATGGACAGAATGATGGATGGAACGATGGATAAATGAATGGATGATGGATGGATGGAATGGTATATTGATGGATGATGGATGGATAGAACGATGGACAGAACGATGGATGGATGGACAGAATGATGGATGGAACGATGGATGGATGATGGATGGATGGACAGAATGACAGAATGATGGACAGAATGATAGAACGATGGACAGATAGATGGACGATGGATGATGGATGGATAATGGAAAAGTGGAAAGATGAATAGAGGATGGATGGATGGAATGGTATATTGATGGATGGATGGACAGAATGATGGATGATGGATGGAATGGTGGAGAGATGGATGGATGATGGATGGATGATAGAATGATGGATTGATATTTAAATGCCATACTTTAATTTTGTTTCTTTATTTCTATTTCATATATTCTATGCTGTATGTCATTGCTTTTTATATTTCTATTGATTCTTTGCCATTACATACAACTATTTACTTAAGAATTGATTCTGGTTTGAACAGAGCGAGACGCCAGTGATCACATGAGACTGCAAAAAACAGACGAAAATCTGAACAAATCTGACAAATCTGAACATGAGATGGAAGATAAGCGAAACACACACACACAGGAAGCTATAGAGTTCCCACACACTGAGTCAGTCAGTCTACACACACACACACACACACACACATGCGCGAGCATGTTCCTCCGGTGCTCCAGAGAGGGGTAGGGCTTCAGCGGTGTCAGACGGCCAGTCGCCCTCATCCCCAGCCTGGGCAAGCGAGAGGCGGCAGCCGCGGACGCCTGCGGACCCTGGAGGACTGGAGAATTCATTAGTACACACACACCATTCAGACAGCCTGGTTTAGCCTTACAGTAATGATACCATTAGCCTGGAAGACATTCTTACACACACACACAAACACACACACTCACACTCACACTCTCTCTCTCACACACATACACACACACACACACACACACACATACACACACACACACACNTTTACATTTATATTTTTAGACTTACATGTACATTCACATTTATATTATATTAATAAGTATATTTAAATGTATATTCAAGTATACATTTATATTTATAGATTTCTATTTATATGTATATTTCTATTTTTATATTATATTATTTATATTAAAATATTTAGCCATTCGGAGTCACATCTGATAGCTTTTTTAAGCTTGCAAACAAGGGTTTATCTAGCTGACATTTAAGTGAATATGCTGTGGAAATAAAAACAGGCACATGTTTAGACACCTGTCTCATTATATCACTGCTAAAACATCTCATTTATGTTCCTCTTCTGTAAGAAAAACCCGCCTCGTCCTGTTCCTGATGGCTTCATGTGGTACGGTTTTGAATTTGACTTGTTTACACTGAAAGAAAACCCAGCGAGGTCTGATGAAGTGTGTGTGTGTGTGTCTGTGTGTGTGTGTGTGTGTGTGTGTGTGTCTGTGTGTGTGTGTGTGTGTGTGTGTGTGTGTGTGGGTGGGTGTGTGGGTGTGTGTGTGTGTGTGTGTGTGTGTGTGTGTGTGTGTGTGTGTGTGTGTGTGTGTGTGTGTGAGTTTTAAGAGCTTTCTGGGCCACTCTGAATCATGGGAGGGGGTCCTACAACAGCACTAGTGCATTGTGGGATTGAGATGGGTACCACTGTGAAGAAGAGCAGCTTAAACCGCCAGCAGAGAAGATGAGAGACCGCAGACAAAACACTAGCCTGATTTTCAAAAAAATTATAATAAATAAACAAATACAAAAAATACACGCAAACTGTAAATAAAGTAAATAATAAAATCAATACGTAATCGTAATATAAATATATTATCATTATTTAGCAATCTAGATTTTAATATGAAATATTTACATATAACACTACATAAAAACAACATCAGCCTTACAAAAGAGGGATTAAATTAATAATAATAATAATGTAATAAAAATATGAATATAGTAAATAAAAGCATTAAAACAAATATTTAATCGTTTAATATAAATATATGATTATATATAAAATACCAATAATACATACCTATTATTATTATTATTATTATTATTACATGTAACCGAACATAAAAAACTAAATCAACGAATAGAAATATTGTAAATAAACAATAAAAATTGCTGAAAATTATCAACATATATATATATCTCTGTACAATACATCAAATACTGTTTTATTATTGTTATTAATCAATATTATGCTATGATTAATGTATAAGTTTGATAAGTAAATCAAATAAATAAAATAAATATGTAATTGTATAATATAAATGTTATACAATTATACAAAACAAATATATAAATGTATAAAATAAATATATATCATTACTACATATCCATTATACATTATATTTATATATACATTTATGGTCAAATAAAAAAAAATAGCCTATAACAAAAGAGTACAGTGGCAGTACTGAATGATTATCATATTCATAAGCTAAGATATATTATCATATGACAGCCTCTATTTACAGATCATCGCAACTTTTCTGGCACGTTATGCACCTCACGTTACAGTTATTCATTCATTACAGCAGCATCATTTTTATACCTATTTTGTTATGCAATTATTTTCTTGATAATAGCATTATAAACTGTGCTTTGTTTAGCTTTCCTGTCTAATTTAACATGTTTAAATTCAGTCTAAACACATTTTTCTGACCCCAAACCACCGTGAGCCTGAAAAGCAGAGTCTTCAGATGAACACAGACAATAAAGCACCCGCTCCAGGACAGCAGAGCATCAGACGTCTGTATAATTGCTAGTAAACTTGTGTTTGATTGAATCAGGAGCTGAAATCTTCTTCTGAGCAGCGGTGGGAATGATAAACACCCGGAGTAATGCAATAACCGTCCGACCTGTCACCAAAAACACCCTCATAACACAGCTATTAGATTAAAGACAGAAGCGGCGTTATGAGAGCAGCACGCTAACGCAATCTCTCACAATTAAAGATGAACAGCCTCACCTGACCCGTGTCTGTGATGAAGATCTGACAGCAGAAATATTGACCTGTCAGATCACGAACGCTCACAGAAAACCTCAGCAGACAGAAACACAGTCAAGAGCGTCTCTTCAGGAAAATCAGCTGCTTATGACCTTCTGAGTGCTTTCAACCTCACGAAGCAGGGTTATTATATTTATTATTATTAGTTATTATAGTCAAAACTTAAACTTTTTTAAAAAAAAATCTGTTACATGAAAGAAAATAAACTTTAGCTTAAATAAGCGATTTATCGCATCCAAAATAAAAGTTTGTGTTTACTTAATATACAGTATGTGTGTGTACTGTGTATATTTATTATGTATATAAATATACACAAAAAAACGTATATATATTTAAAATATTTACATGTATATATATATATAAAAAAACTTTTTTCTTAAATATATACATGCATGTGTTTGTATTTATATATACAATTTAATAAAATAAATTTTATTTTGGATGCATTTAATCATTTGGATTAATCATATGACAGCACTAATATATATATATATAGCTCACTCACACACACACACACACACACACACACACACACTCACACACA
>JADLZM010029013.1:421551-435305 GCA_018148995.1 Sinocyclocheilus maitianheensis
TTAAAATTATATATCTATTTTTATGCATTCAGAAAAAAAATAATTAAAAGGTTCAATAAAAAATACATATATTAATATTAATATATTACTAGATATATTATTAATAATACAATATTAATATATCACATTAAATAATACTTTTATTAATAATGATATATATAATTTGTTACAAAACAAAGATTCTTCAGAAAATGTATGAAGCTAAAATGAGTCTAGATTTTTCTATCCAGTATCCGCACATCTTTATTAGTCATTAAATCAAATTCAAGTCATAAGGTACAGCGTTTCTCTGTTGATCATCAGAGACTCACATATGAAACGACACCATCTGATGAACAATCACACAAATACATCATCGTGTTCGAAGCTCCCAGCGAGGAACGCAGCGTGACGTGAACCATCTTAACGCTCCTCTGACGTTCAGACAACAGTTTGAAGAGAACAAAGAGAGATTCATCAGATAAACCACAGACCTTCATGAGGACTCCTGACCGGCTCTCTGTGATCCGCTGCACACTTCTGACTGAAGAGAGTTTGATGAGACGCAAAGAATCAAACTGAATGCTAAAACATTTATTAGAAAGCATATCGAGCTCATCTGTGACTGACTTCTGTCTGCTTCAGCTAGCTTCACAAACTAGAGTCTAAATGAGTTTAACGTGTGTGTGTGTGTGTGTGCGTGTGTGTGAGAGTGAGTGAGTGAGTGAGTGCGTGTGAGTGTGTGTGTGTGTTTGTGAGAGAGAGAGAGAGAGAGAGAGAGAGAGAGAGAGAGAGAGAGAGAGAGAGAGAGAGAGAGAGAGAGAGAGAGAGAGAGAGAGAGAGAGAGAGAGAGAGAGAGAGAGAGAGAGAGAGAGAGAGAGAGAGAGAGAGAGAGAGAGAGAGAGAGAGAGAGAGAGAGAGAGAGAGAGAGAGAGAGAGAGAGAGAGAGAGAGAGAGAGAGAGAGAGAGAGAGAGAGAGAGAGAGAGAGAGAGAGAGAGAGAGAGAGAGAGAGAGAGAGAGAGAGAGAGAGAGAGAGAGAGAGAGAGAGAGAGAGAGAGAGAGAGAGAGAGAGAGAGAGAGAGAGAGAGAGAGAGAGAGAGAGAGAGAGAGAGAGAGAGAGAGAGAGAGAGAGAGAGAGAGAGAGAGAGAGTGTGTGTGTGAGAGAGAGAGAGTGAGTGAGTGTGGACACACATGTGTATAATGACAAAGGTATGACAGGTATTACAAGGAGAAGGTGATTTATGAGGACATTACTCCATGTCCCCATTTTTCAAAATGCTTATAAATCACACAGAATGAGCTTTTTTGAGAACGTAAAAATGCACAAAGTTTCCTGTAAGGGGTAGGTTTAGGTGTAGGGTTGGTGCAAATTACATACAATATAACATTTTGCTTTATAAATGTATATTTACATTATATAAAATGTATATTTCCAATAAATTAAGAAATAAGTTGGTAAATAATTTTTTTGTAACAAGATATATATATATATAGCATTTATATTTAATATTATTTTGTATTTATTTGTATGTATTTATATATATACATACATACACACACACATATTCTGTTTAAAAAACGGAAGTTAAAATGGATCGAGATTATTTATGTATCTTCCCATACTGTACAAATATTCCAAAGAAATAGAAAATCCTGGTAATTAAAATAAATATAAAATATAACATTCTAGTTTTATGCAATATAATAATAAAATTATAATGTATTATATACTGTGTATATATATACACGAATTATATATAAAATCCATTTAGCCATCAGATTATATTTCTTGTCTCTGGTCTGATTTAAATAATTTAATTTTTAACTGCACTCACACAGATTCCATAAAACCTTCTCCTCATGGCATTAATACACCTCAGCTTCTGCCGAATGCAAACTCTGCTGAACGAGAAGAGCGGAAACGATGCCGCGCCTCACTTCCTGTCTCTAAATGGATTTGCCGTTTCACAAGCAGATAACGTCGCCCTGCTTCAGTCTGGGGGTCAAAGGAGAATCATCATCATCATCATCGCCCCGCTCAAGAGAAAGAGAGCAAGACTCACACGCCACACGTAATCACGGCTGAAAAATGAGCACCATTTGGCTCTTAACAGCATTAGCACGCGCTCCACACAGACATATTTGTACTCATAATCATTTTTTGTAGGGTTGGGTTTCATCTTAACGAGGTGAACGTGGGCTGTGGGTGGGGGGGGGTCAGGCTGGACGGTAAGCTGGTTTGCGGGCGTTTGGGCGCAGAGGTGAAGTTCCTGCAAGAATTAGAGGGTTTCACGGTCGGAGGTCTCCTCCATCCTGAGCACGAGACATCATTACATCATATTAATTAATTAGAGTCGGCCTGGCATCTGTCAGGGATGTGAAGCTGTGAAGGAATTCAGACGCGGACTGTGAGCCACTAACACTTGCTAGTTTTTCCCAAATTCTTTTTTACAATTTTAATATTTTTGGATTCTGTTTTAAATGTTCTGGAATTTAAAAAATACATTTTTAGCAATCAAAAAGCATGTCTAATTGAAACCATGAAACTTACAAAACTTAATTTATTTTTATTTTTATGGCCCTATGAAATTCATGTTATTTATCCCAAATTTAGTTTTTTCTGTTTTAATTTTCTGGATTCAGTTTTAAAGGATACATTTAATTTTAATAATAATAACAAAAATCATGAAACTTACATAATTTATAAAATAATGTAACAAAAATTAAATTTTTAGGGCCCTATGAAAGTTAAATTTTTTCCCAAATTCTGGGTTTCCATTTAAATTTTTCTGGATTTTGATTTATTTTATTATTATTTTTTTTTCATAAAAAATGTTCTGGATTCCATTTAAATGGTTAAATAACATTTTTGTAATCAAAAAGCAAGTCTAATTAATTGAAACAATAAAACCTTTAAATAATGTAACAATTTATTAAAAGTTACCTTTAAACTTAAACAAAAAAATTATATTGAAGGATTTCAGACGCGGACCGTGAGCTGTTAACACTTGCTAGTTTTTCACAAATTCTTTTTTTCTATTTTAATATTTCTGGATTCTGTTTTTTTTCAATATTCTGGAATTAAAAAATCATATTTTAGTAATTAAAAAGCATGTCTAATTGAAATCATGGAACTTAAACCATTTAAAAACTATTTATTAAAAAGTTTAGTAAAAAGGGCCCGATGAAATCCTTTTTTTTTTTTTTTTAATTTTCCAGATTCAGTTTTAATGGATACATTTAATGGTAACACTTTACAATAAGGTTCCATTAGTTAATGTATTTACTAACATGAACAAGACATTTATTACAGTATTTATTAATCTTTGGGCTAGACTTTATTTTAAGGTGTCCTTGTTACAGTGTAATTATACATATGTGACCCTGGAGCACAAAACCAGTCATAAGGGTCAATTTTTTGAAATTGAGATGTATTCATCATCTGAAAGCTGAATAAATAATCTTTCCATTGATGTATGGTTTGTTAGGATAGCACAATATTTGAAAATCTGGAATCTGAGGGTGCAAAAACATCTAAATATTGAGAAAATCATCTTTAAAGTTGTTCAAATGAAGTTCTTAGCAATGCATATTACTAATCAAACATTAAGTTTTGATATATTAACAGTAGGAGATTTACTAAATATCTTCATGGAACATGATCTTTACTTAATATCCTAATGATTTTACTATACAGTAATAGTAATGTTTTACTATACATATATATTTACTATACTAATAATTTACTATACAGCATACTATCATCTCAAAAACATTGCAAGAATTAGAGGGTTTGTTTCCAGTCCAGACTTGGAGAAACTTGTTCATGCCTTTATCACCAGCAGGGTGGACTATTGTAATGGTCTCCTCACCGGCCTTCCCAAGAAGACCATTAGACAGCTGCAGCTCATCCAGAACGCTGCTGCCAGAATTCTGACTAGAACCAGAAAATCTGAGCATATTACACCAGTCCTCAGGTCCTTACACTGGCTTCCAGTTACATTTAGGATTGATTTTAAAGTACTTTTACTCGATTATAAATCACTCAATGGCCTGAGTTTTTAGTGCTCTATAAAATCCATTTTATTTTCTCCAAAATTCTATTATTTTTTTTTTCAGGATTCTCTTTTAATTGTACAATTCAATTTTAATAATGAAAACGCATGTCTAATCACTTTAATTAATACAACTTTAACAATTTAAAAATGTGTTACAAATGTATTATTATTATTATTAAACTGGGAAGTACATTCTACTGTACAGTAACAGTAACACATTTCTGTCATAATTTCTTCAAGTTAAACGGAACATTTATTTTGACAGGTTGTACTGAAGATGCAGCCCTACTTTAGATTTATTGATCCGAACTATGGCAGATTCAGTGTTCTCCAGTGAGCTGCTGCTGATGTGTGAGTCTCACTTGGACCGCTGCTTCTCGGCGTCGTGCAGAGCTCCAGCAGACCCACGAGAACCGCAGACACGTCCATATACGGCTCCCACACCGTGAAGACTCGGCCGATCAGATCGATGGCTGTGCACCGGCAGGTTGGGACTGGGCGGCTGGAGGAGGAGGAACGTCAGGGCTTTACCTGAGAGACAGAGAGGTTATTAATATCCATACTGACTGGAGCCGTTATCAGAACCGACTGCAGGAAATATTGATGCTCTGCTAATCAGGCATCAGTCACTACACACATCAACATAATGTCACACGCATGGATTTGGCCGTCAAAATCTAAATTTAAACCAAAAAATTAACAAAAGTAAAGGTTAAGGGTTTTTTTTATATAAAGAAAAAAAAAAGAAAAAAGAAACAGTATGGTGTAAAAAGAGCAAACCTTTCAGATCACAAAGAAACCAACCAACCGAAGAGTAAATCAGTCAGTTAAGCAAATAAAAAACTAAAATACAAATAAAACAATTGAAATAAAATAAATACTTAAAATAAAAAATATGTAAACAATATTAGAAGATATTAAAAATATTTTTTAAAAATATTAGAAAATAAAAAATATAAATAAATGTAAACACACACACACACACAGGGCTGGGATCTGGAAATGACAAGCCAAATATAAAGTTTAGTAGAAAACATCAAAGTAAAGGTTAAATATTTATTTATTTATTTTACAAAAAATTTAAAAAACGAATAAAAAATGTAGACATACTATGGTGTAAAAATATCAAATCTTTCAGATTTGTCACTATTTTTAGGTCACAAATAAAACACATTAATTCCAGTACAGATGATCATTTTTGATTTTGTAATTCCTAAAGCAGTTACCAACCAACTAATGAGTGAATTAGTAAGTACAAAAAGAAAAAAGATTACAAACATATATAGAAAAATATGTGATATACATATATTCCCATTTAGGGGCTGGGATCTGGACATGTTCAGTGGAAAAACTTCAAAATTACACAGATAGTTTTTCCCTTTAACAGAAGTCAGTGTTGTGAGGTTGAATCGTGTTGAACACAAACCCAGAGACGTCAGTATGTGTCCGTCAGCGGAGCTCTAACGAGAGGCTCGTTCACTCGACTGCAGGCCTCCATTAGTCTACGCCAGCCACACATGCTGTATCCATGGCAACGGTCAATATGTGTGGGAGGGTGAGGGGGGAGAGGTCAGCACATGTGACCTGACACAGACACACACACACACAGTAAATCTGTCGCTCATCAGCTGATCTGATCAATGTTGATGTTGTTTGTTACAGATCAACTCCTTAATAATCACACACACAACGATCCGCCGCACATCTGGATTTATCTGCATCTGTTCACGGGCCTGTGGCTACGGCAACAGGTCGCCGGGTAATTACTGCGGCAACAGAGAACAATGAGGTGAGCTAATTGATGCAGACGGATTCCAGCCGAAGCTTTCAGCAGATACTGACTTCATCCATCAGTGTGTGTGTGTGTGTGTCTTGCATGTGTGTGTGTGGATGTGTGCATGTGTGTGTATTGAGTGTGTGTGTGTGTGAGCGCGCGTGAGTGAGTGAGTGAGCGAGCGTGAGTGAGTGAGTGAGCGAGCGTGAGTGAGTGAGTGAGCGAGCGTGAGTGAGTGAGTGAGCGAGCGTGAGTGAGTGAGTGAGCGAGCGTGAGTGAGTGAGTGAGCGAGCGTGAGTGAGTGAGTGAGCGAGCGTGAGTGAGTGAGTGAGCGAGCGTGAGTGAGTGAGTGAGCGAGCGTGAGTGAGTGAGTGAGCGAGCGTGAGTGAGTGAGTGAGCGAGCGTGAGTGAGTGAGTGAGCGAGCGTGAGTGAGTGAGTGAGCGAGCGTGAGTGAGTGAGTGAGCGAGCGTGAGTGAGTGAGTGAGCGAGCGTGAGTGAGTGAGTGAGCGAGCGTGAGTGAGTGAGTGAGCGAGCGTGAGTGAGTGAGTGAGCGAGCGTGAGTGAGTGAGTGAGCGAGCGTGAGTGAGTGAGTGAGCGAGCGTGAGTGAGTGAGTGAGCGAGCGTGAGTGAGTGAGTGAGCGAGCGTGAGTGAGTGAGTGAGCGAGCGTGAGTGAGTGAGTGAGCGAGCGTGAGTGAGTGAGTGAGCGAGCGTGAGTGAGTGAGTGAGCGAGCGTGAGTGAGTGAGTGAGCGAGCGTGAGTGAGTGAGTGAGCGAGCGTGAGTGAGTGAGTGAGCGAGCGTGAGTGAGTGAGTGAGCGAGCGTGAGTGAGTGAGTGAGCGAGCGTGAGTGAGTGAGTGAGCGAGCGTGAGTGAGTGAGTGAGCGAGCGTGAGTGAGTGAGTGAGCGAGCGTGAGTGAGTGAGTGAGCGAGCGTGAGTGAGTGAGTGAGCGAGCGTGAGTGAGTGAGTGAGCGAGCGTGAGTGAGTGAGTGAGCGAGCGTGAGTGAGTGAGTGAGCGAGCGTGAGTGAGTGAGTGAGCGAGCGTGAGTGAGTGAGTGAGCGAGCGTGAGTGAGTGAGTGAGCGAGCGTGAGTGAGTGAGTGAGCGAGCGTGAGTGAGTGAGTGAGCGAGCGTGAGTGAGTGAGTGAGCGAGCGTGAGTGAGTGAGTGAGCGAGCGTGAGTGAGTGAGTGAGCGAGCGTGAGTGAGTGAGTGAGCGAGCGTGAGTGAGTGAGTGAGCGAGCGTGAGTGAGTGAGTGAGCGAGCGTGAGTGAGTGAGTGAGCGAGCGTGAGTGAGTGAGTGAGCGAGCGTGAGTGAGTGAGTGAGCGAGCGTGAGTGAGTGAGTGAGCGAGCGTGAGTGAGTGAGTGAGCGAGCGTGAGTGAGTGAGTGAGCGAGCGTGAGTGAGTGAGTGAGCGAGCGTGAGTGAGTGAGTGAGCGAGCGTGAGTGAGTGAGTGAGCGAGCGTGAGTGAGTGAGTGAGCGAGCGTGAGTGAGTGAGTGAGCGAGCGTGAGTGAGTGAGTGAGCGAGCGTGAGTGAGTGAGTGAGCGAGCGTGAGTGAGTGAGTGAGCGAGCGTGAGTGAGTGAGTGAGCGAGCGTGAGTGAGTGAGTGAGCGAGCGTGAGTGAGTGAGTGAGCGAGCGTGAGTGAGTGAGTGAGCGAGCGTGAGTGAGTGAGTGAGCGAGCGTGAGTGAGTGAGTGAGCGAGCGTGAGTGAGTGAGTGAGCGAGCGTGAGTGAGTGAGTGAGCGAGCGTGAGTGAGTGAGTGAGCGAGCGTGAGTGAGTGAGTGAGCGAGCGTGAGTGAGTGAGTGAGCGAGCGTGAGTGAGTGAGTGAGCGAGCGTGAGTGAGTGAGTGAGCGAGCGTGAGTGAGTGAGTGAGCGAGCGTGAGTGAGTGAGTGAGCGAGCGTGAGTGAGTGAGTGAGCGAGCGTGAGTGAGTGAGTGAGCGAGCGTGAGTGAGTGAGTGAGCGAGCGTGAGTGAGTGAGTGAGCGAGCGTGAGTGAGTGAGTGAGCGAGCGTGAGTGAGTGAGTGAGCGAGCGTGAGTGAGTGAGTGAGCGAGCGTGAGTGAGTGAGTGAGCGAGCGTGAGTGAGTGAGTGAGCGAGCGTGAGTGAGTGAGTGAGCGAGCGTGAGTGAGTGAGTGAGCGAGCGTGAGTGAGTGAGTGAGCGAGCGTGAGTGAGTGAGTGAGCGAGCGTGAGTGAGTGAGTGAGCGAGCGTGAGTGAGTGAGTGAGCGAGCGTGAGTGAGTGAGTGAGCGAGCGTGAGTGAGTGAGTGAGCGAGCGTGAGTGAGTGAGTGAGCGAGCGTGAGTGAGTGAGTGAGCGAGCGTGAGTGAGTGAGTGAGCGAGCGTGAGTGAGTGAGTGAGCGAGCGTGAGTGAGTGAGTGAGCGAGCGTGAGTGAGTGAGTGAGCGAGCGTGAGTGAGTGAGTGAGCGAGCGTGAGTGAGTGAGTGAGCGAGCGTGAGTGAGTGAGTGAGCGAGCGTGAGTGAGTGAGTGAGCGAGCGTGAGTGAGTGAGTGAGCGAGCGTGAGTGAGTGAGTGAGCGAGCGTGAGTGAGTGAGTGAGCGAGCGTGAGTGAGTGAGTGAGCGAGCGTGAGTGAGTGAGTGAGCGAGCGTGAGTGAGTGAGTGAGCGAGCGTGAGTGAGTGAGTGAGCGAGCGTGAGTGAGTGAGTGAGCGAGCGTGAGTGAGTGAGTGAGCGAGCGTGAGTGAGTGAGTGAGCGAGCGTGAGTGAGTGAGTGAGCGAGCGTGAGTGAGTGAGTGAGCGAGCGTGAGTGAGTGAGTGAGCGAGCGTGAGTGAGTGAGTGAGCGAGCGTGAGTGAGTGAGTGAGCGAGCGTGAGTGAGTGAGTGAGCGAGCGTGAGTGAGTGAGTGAGCGAGCGTGAGTGAGTGAGTGAGCGAGCGTGAGTGAGTGAGTGAGCGAGCGTGAGTGAGTGAGTGAGCGAGCGTGAGTGAGTGAGTGAGCGAGCGTGAGTGAGTGAGTGAGCGAGCGTGAGTGAGTGAGTGAGCGAGCGTGAGTGAGTGAGTGAGCGAGCGTGAGTGAGTGAGTGAGCGAGCGTGAGTGAGTGAGTGAGCGAGCGTGAGTGAGTGAGTGAGCGAGCGTGAGTGAGTGAGTGAGCGAGCGTGAGTGAGTGAGTGAGCGAGCGTGAGTGAGTGAGTGAGCGAGCGTGAGTGAGTGAGTGAGCGAGCGTGAGTGAGTGAGTGAGCGAGCGTGAGTGAGTGAGTGAGCGAGCGTGAGTGAGTGAGTGAGCGAGCGTGAGTGAGTGAGTGAGCGAGCGTGAGTGAGTGAGTGAGCGAGCGTGAGTGAGTGAGTGAGCGAGCGTGAGTGAGTGAGTGAGCGAGCGTGAGTGAGTGAGTGAGCGAGCGTGAGTGAGTGAGTGAGCGAGCGTGAGTGAGTGAGTGAGCGAGCGTGAGTGAGTGAGTGAGCGAGCGTGAGTGAGTGAGTGAGCGAGCGTGAGTGAGTGAGTGAGCGAGCGTGAGTGAGTGAGTGAGCGAGCGTGAGTGAGTGAGTGAGCGAGCGTGAGTGAGTGAGTGAGCGAGCGTGAGTGAGTGAGTGAGCGAGCGTGAGTGAGTGAGTGAGCGAGCGTGAGTGAGTGAGTGAGCGAGCGTGAGTGAGTGAGTGAGCGAGCGTGAGTGAGTGAGTGAGCGAGCGTGAGTGAGTGAGTGAGCGAGCGTGAGTGAGTGAGTGAGCGAGCGTGAGTGAGTGAGTGAGCGAGCGTGAGTGAGTGAGTGAGCGAGCGTGAGTGAGTGAGTGAGCGAGCGTGAGTGAGTGAGTGAGCGAGCGTGAGTGAGTGAGTGAGCGAGCGTGAGTGAGTGAGTGAGCGAGCGTGAGTGAGTGAGTGAGCGAGCGTGAGTGAGTGAGTGAGCGAGCGTGAGTGAGTGAGTGAGCGAGCGTGAGTGAGTGAGTGAGCGAGCGTGAGTGAGTGAGTGAGCGAGCGTGAGTGAGTGAGTGAGCGAGCGTGAGTGAGTGAGTGAGCGAGCGTGAGTGAGTGAGTGAGCGAGCGTGAGTGAGTGAGTGAGCGAGCGTGAGTGAGTGAGTGAGCGTGTGTGTGAGTGAGTGTGTGTGTGTGTGTTGGTCAGTCAGCACTGATCTGAACTCTGGCTGTCTCCGTGGGACTGGACGTGTGGACTCCGGGGATTCGCTCCTTTGTTCCGGCCGCAGCGGTGTGATCCGGAGCGGAGCGCAGAGGTTTAAGAGTAATGCGGTTTGTAGCCTAATCCAGCCTTTGATTCTCAACACTGCGGCACAAATCCAGCAGTGTGGATGTGGGAGATGTGTAACTTTAACCTTAAACACTCGACTGAAGAGCTGCTCTTAAAGTCTCTGAATAAACGTGGATCATTAAATCTCTAAAAAAATACAGCAATATTTGCGCTGTTAAATATATATTTACATTTTTTATTAAAAATTTTTTTTTGCATTGTGACATTTCAAAATTAAACATTTTCCTTTTAATTCTAAATTTAAAAAAAAAAAAACGTCATTCTTTTAAAAATATTCTCGTAGTGCATATATTTACACAGACATTTTTTATTTTTTTATTAGGTGAACCTGCCCTCAAACGTCTCTAAATGAGCGGCACTTGAGCCGTAATGTGGACCAGCCGGACGCAGCCATATAGAAACATAGAGACATCGAACTACACCCCACTTCCTGTCTGGACAGGAAGAAGACAGCCAAGGGAGGAAATCACCTGCAAATTTATTGTCCCGTGTTTCTCAGTCGGGCCAAACGGGTCGAGTCCATTTTTCAGAGCGGACACCTTTGTTTAAGACTTGACTTGGCTTAAATGGATGAATTAATATTGACAAAACATCAGCCGGGCTAATGAGCGGTTAGTTAAAGCAATAAACATGCCACATTAGAGGCTGGGCCAAAGGAAGCTAATTAGGGCGTGACGAGAGAGAGAGAGAGAGAGAGATTTAAACCATTAGCTCCAACACCCACACGCTCTTTACTGGAAACTGTCTCTCTCTCACACACACACTCACTCACTCACGCTCGCTCACTCACTCACTCACTCGCTCACTCACTCACACGCTCACTCACTCACGCACTCACACACATGCTCACGCACACACACACGCTCACTCATTCACTCACTCACACACATGCTCACGCACACACACACGCTCACTCATTCACTCACTCACACACATGCTCACGCACACACACACGCTCACTCATTCACTCACTCACACACATGCTCACGCACACACACACGCTCACTCATTCACTCACTCACACACATGCTCACGCACACACACACGCTCACTCATTCACTCACTCACACACATGCTCACGCACACACACACGCTCACTCATTCACTCACTCACACACATGCTCACGCACACACACACGCTCACTCATTCACTCACTCACACACATGCTCACGCACACACACACGCTCACTCATTCACTCACTCACACACATGCTCACGCACACACACACGCTCACTCATTCACTCACTCACACACATGCTCACGCACACACACACGCTCACTCATTCACTCACTCACACACATGCTCACGCACACACACACGCTCACTCATTCACTCACTCACACACATGCTCACGCACACACACACGCTCACTCATTCACTCACTCACACACATGCTCACGCACACACACACGCTCACTCATTCACTCACTCACACACATGCTCACGCACACACACACGCTCACTCATTCACTCACTCACACACATGCTCACGCACACACACACGCTCACTCATTCACTCACTCACACACATGCTCACGCACACACACACGCTCACTCATTCACTCACTCACACACATGCTCACGCACACACACACGCTCACTCATTCACTCACTCACACACATGCTCACGCACACACACACGCTCACTCATTCACTCACTCACACACACACACACACACAGTGACATAAAACGAATCGTCTAGTTCGCCTGTGTTTGCAGTGACCTTATTACTGCAGGACCCTCTGCCCTTTTCTCTCTCTCTCTCTCCATCTGTCTGTCTGTCAATTCAATTCAAATTGCTTTATTGGCATGACAAAAATACATTTTGTATTGCCAAAGCATTAAAACAAACAAAAAAATGGTTTATAACATCTGAACATTTATTTATACATTATAACTAATATGGAAATGTCATATTAACACGGTCTCTGTCTCTGGCCGCTGCTGCGGTCAATCCAAAAGTGAAGTTAAAATCAATGGAGTTGAGCTGGAAAGAGAGGCGGCAGATGGAGAGATAGAGAGAGAAACAAAGCGCGCCTAAACAGGGAATGCCTTCAGCACACTGGATTTACAGCAACACACACACACTGCATTACTGTGACATCACTTCCTGTCACTGCAGTGCTGAGCTTCTCTTGCTGTGTTTACAAGACAAGGTGTTTCACTTTTCCAATGCTGCAAACGTTATTAGTAATTATGATCAAACTTGTGCTTGTAGAAAGAGACATTTTCAAATTTCAGTATTGAATTTACCAACGTAGACACTGCTGGCAGTTATGGTCAATAACCAAAAACCAGTACGATTCCATTATTATAATATGTGGTATTTCATATGCTAGTATAGAATCGAATATATTAATTTTTAAATTAAATATAGGGTTATTATAGTTAACTAAAAATAAAAACTTTTGTTACTTGAAATATAATACACTTCAAAACTATAATATACTGTATATATATATATATATAAAAACAACAACAACAACAAAATGCATTTTATTTCAGCTTATAATACACTTCAAAACTATAATATACTGTATATATATATATATATATATAAAAACAACAACAACAACAAAATGCATTTTATTTCAGCTAGTTGCCAATGCAACATTTCTCATTTTTAACTTGATGTACTAAAATAACTACAACTGAAATAAAATGTAATAAGAAATATATATATATAAATTCACAATTATTCATAATTGTAATTATTATTATAATTATGCATCAAATTATCAATGTAAAGTAAAAAAAATTAATAAATAGAAAGACAACTGTTTGAGTGAATATTTCTTCCCAACAAAAAAAAGCATTAAAAATACCTGCATTCAAAAAATTATAAACTTATGTAAAAATATGTAAAAATAAGAAACAAATCATGGGAAAATTATAAACAAAGATATGAATGAAAAACAAATAAATAAATATTTTGCATTAAGAAAATTAAGGACCAATAAGACATTTATTTAATTTAATTAATTTATTTTTTATTTTATTTATTTATTGCATTGCAACATTATTTTCATAATTAACCCAAATTCTTAAACTGTCTAATTGCTCCTGAAGACCCTCGAGACATTACACTACAAACAATACACACACACACACACACACACACACACACACACACACACACACACACACACACACACACACATACACACACACACACACACACAGACTCTCCTAAAGGTCATACAGACACTTTGACCAACACATTGACCTTGAAGACAGAAAACACACACACACACTCTCTCTCTCTCACACACTAAACACACACACACGCTCACTCTCTCACACACACACACACACACAGACACACATTGTGCCTATAGCGTAAAACTCAATCTATAACCAAGTGCTGTTGTCAAAAATATTCCAGTGCACTAAACCGTTCACTTCCCAGAAGGCACCATAAAAATCAGCTGCACACTATATTGACTTACTGAACAAAATTTTTACTGATAATAAAAAATATTGCAAAGACAAAAGTAAAATTTTTTTTTTTTAATCTAGAAGTAAAATACTAAAATTAAAATTAAAACAAAAGACTGCAAAAGAATGAAAACTAAAAGTATTACACTAAAACGCAAAGTAGAACTCGCATAAAAGTCAAATAAAAAACAAAATTAACACACACACACACACACAGAAGTAAGAGAGAGAGAGTGTGTGTGTGTGTGTGTGTGTGTGTGTGAGTGTGTGTGTCTGTGTGAGTGTGTGTG
>JADLZM010029013.1:486071-521327 GCA_018148995.1 Sinocyclocheilus maitianheensis
TAAAATGAAAATGGATAATATAAAAATAAACACTGATTTGGAATATAAACCATTATAGTATATTGATGATACTTAAAATTAACAAAAATAAACAAAATTATTACACATTTAATAAAATGAAAATGAAAATGGATTATATAAAAAATAATACTAATTTAAATGATAATAAAAAGCACACTTGTCTGGCAAATATTTCTTGCCTACCCTAAACTTTTGAGCATATATATATATATATATATATATAGCATCACAGGTATTTCTTTGCATCCGCATCAGTTTCTGCAAGGAGAAGCGTGTTGATTTGACGGTATCCGTGTTCTTACCTTCTGTGCCTTTCTGCTTGAGCTGCACTTCCTTGCGATAGTCCTCCAGCTCCTGGTCTGTGAGCTTGTTGAAGGGGTTCGGTCCAGTTTTACTGACGATGACACATGGTTGGTACTCCTTCTCAATGATGGCTTTAGACGCGGTCACCAGCTCCCCCTGCAGGACAAAAGAGGATAAAGACACAAACACGGGTTAAGCACGGTCATTACTTTCATTTACAACAAAAGATCAAGAGTTAAATAGTTAAACAGGGTGAATACAAGCGGGACACTTAACATCCAAATGTCATCTAATAAGAGGCTGAACCTGATGCACACTTACATCTGTATTCTGTATGTACACGCTCACACTCTTTTTTCTTTTTTAAGCAAAAAACAAACCATTCAAGACCGATCTATCATGAACTCAGGTTTTTAAGCAATGATTTATGCTTCTGTTAAAACCATGTGTGGAAGTCAGATCTTCAATAGCCGAATTACAATAGCTATACATACATACATACATACATATATAAAATAAGGAGATTTGACTCAACATCGAGTCAAATCTCAGTTCAGATTCAGAGACGTCCATTAGAGACAGGTTTATTAAAGAATATCAAAAGAAGAGCAACAAATCCCACTTCAGAGGACTGAGACTGACGAGGGTGACACAGTCTTCATTTACAGATCCAGAGCAGAGTGTTTTGCCAGGACAAGTACAGATACAGACAGGTGTGCTGGATCACCAAGGTTCGAAACCAGGGACAGCGAGAGGCAGGAAGAAAGAAAGAGCCCAGCGAAGTCAGAGTGAACCCAGAACGAGTGGCCTTCCGCAGGCGGTACCTGCAGACGGCTCAGACTCAGCATCACAGCCCAGAGCTTCCAGCACCGCGGAGTGAAACTCCTCATGAGGGGGTCCTGGAGGACTGTCCTGAGCCGCTTCAGGGCCACGGCTGGGGATTATGGAGGTGTCCTGCGTGGATGTGACATCTGGAGTCTGGACTCCTTCGGGGCCCGAGGCCGACTCTTCGACCTGTGCTAAATGCAATACAACAGTTTCTCTCCTGACCTGTGGAGGGCGCTGGTGGGCTGCGCAGGATTCACGTGCAATAAATCCAAAACTTTGCACAAAAAGCAAGTTTGTTCGCCTGACATTACTTGAGCTCATACAATTGCTCAAATCATTAAAACAAAATCATAAAATATATTACATATACACATTACTATGAAAAAAGTTTGAGGTCAGTAAGTTTTGTTTTTAACTACTTTTTATCCCACATTTCAGACTTCTTTCTTGCAATTCTGAGGGGGAAAAAAGCAAATTGCGAGAAATTTAAAAATGCAAGATAGAAACTCTGTAAAAAGATGTTAACCCACAAATATGAGTTTATTACATGTCATTACGTGATATAAACTTGAAATTGCAAGAAAACAAATTCTGATTTGTGAAATAAAAACTCGCAATTACTATTTTTATTTTGTATTCCATGGTGGGAAAAAATAATAATAATAATAATATTTTATATATATATATATATATATATTTAGATTTATATAATATACACATGTATGTGTATTATATATATATGTATATAATTTTTTTTTCACAGATTCTTTTTTTTCATTCTGTGGCAAAAATGGGCTCCCATGGTTTCCTGATAAAAAAAACTATATTAAAAAAGACATTTTAAATTGTTTTTAAAAATAAACACAATTTTTATGGAAAGAATGAAGAGGAAAAATACACTTCCAGAACTAGTAAAAAATGAATTATGAATTAAGAATTAATTACTTTTAGTAAAACACAAGATAGTAAAACACAAGCAGCTCAGGGCGGCAAACGTCATGAGAGACATGCAGAGTTATTATTGCATGTGTTATGAATAATTTCACAACAGTATCATCATGTTTAGTTTCGATTACAATTAATGAAGCCAACAAAAGGAAAGAAAAAGGGCAAACATGGCACTGCAAACCAATCAAAATGAAAGAAAATGGACCCAGCTGTGGCTTGCTGGTCGTGTGGTTTACTCACGTGCCAAATAATCACTCTCTGGGGTCAAAAGACACAATTCAAGGGTTATACACACGGGAACAGAATACGCTGGATCTGATGGGAAGAACAGAAGTGTGCAGACTCACCTGGACATAGGAGCGGTCCGCCACGGCACCTGTGAACACCTGCGACTGTGGACCGGCCGTCTTTTTGTCCTGCAGGTTCTGCTCACGGATCTGAGGAAGGAAAAAAAACACTGTTAATACAAAATGATGACAACAGAAATATGATAAAAGACAGCGATGTTCAATAAACAATTAAAGAAATAGTTCATTCAGAAATTAGAGCTTGCTGAAATTGTGTTCAACCTCGGGCCATCTCAGATTTGTAAAAATGTAGCATTGCATCAGTGTCTCAGTAAGTGAATGGGTGCCGTCAGAATGAGAGTCCAAACAGCTGATAAAAACATCACAATAATCCACAAGCACGCCAGTCCATCAGTTAACATCTGGAGAAGACAAAAGCTGAAACACATCCAGCATTAAGACGCTTTTAACTAAAATACCATAGAGTCCATAATCCATAATAACTCTTCCTCCAGTGAGAAAGTGTTCTGGTGTGAATCAGGAGAGAAATCTGCACAGATCAAGCAGCGTTTAAACAGCTCTAAACACATATGTGGCTGGATTTTGATGTGAGAGACAACAAGAGATGCACTTTTTCACTGGAGGAAGAGTTATGGATTATGGACTGAATGTATTTTAGTTATAAACGTCTTGATGCTGGATGTGTTTCAGCTTTTGTCTTCTCCAGATGTTAACTGATGGACTGGAGTGCTTGTGGATTATTGTGATGTTTTTATCAGCTGTTTGGACTCTCATTCTGACGGCACCCATTCACTTACTGAGACACTGATGCAATGCTACATTTCTCCAAACCTGATGAACAAACAAATTCATCCTAATCTTGAATTAAATTTTTTGAGGGAACTACTCATGCATTATCATCAGTGAAATGTCTTGAATCTACACGATACCTTGTTGCGCATCTCTTGGACCTCTTTGGGGTTGGTGTTCAGAGGGACAAACTGATTGGCCACAGCAGCCTGTCGAAGACTGTCCTCCTTAGTCCACTGAAATTATCAAAGCAAAGCCATTCAAATCAACCAAAACTAAAGAAAACCTCAAATAAAAGCCCAAATTAAATATATAAAAGGTGAAATCATGCCTCTCAAACACAAAGCAGATCTTAAACATAATTGGTCAATTATAATGTTCCACTGAGCAACAAACCAATGATGATGCTGATGCAATGATTTTGCTTCGGGAAATTTTAAAACTCCTCGTGCATCACCATAACACGCAAGAACTCTAAATTTAAAAAAAATTCTAAATGTCAAATTCCTAAGTAATTTATTAGCAAGTATTAACTTAAGTTAAACTTAATCTTAAACCAATAAAATATAATATTATACCACTTGGAATCTGCATTGATTGACGATCACCAAAAATCTGATTATAAATAACTAACTCTATAAGCAGCCACGTTCCTCATCATCATTGATACTGCTGTTGGGCGTATAGTAAGGACAGAAAAGGCTAAAAGAAAAGAGCACAGACAGAGAAAAACAGAAGATTTAAGAGGATGATAGACCACGAGGGAGGCAAGTGTGAGGTGGGGTGGAGAGGCAGAAGCTTTTCTTGTGTTTAGGCAGTGAGTGGACAGCCAGAAAATCCTTTCAGCTAGTGTAACAGGACCACAAACACACTCACACACACACACACACATTCTCACACACAGACAGACACACACACACGCACTACCGCACTCACATCTAACACACACACTCGCACGCACGCACGCACGCACTCACACACACCCCACTCGCACTCACACACACACACTCTCACTCTCACACACACACACACACACACGCACACGCACACAGACACAGACTCTCACTCGCTCACTCACACACACACACACACTCTCTCGCACACAGACACTCTCTCGCGCACACACACTGACACTCACACTGACACACACACACTCTCACACACACACACAGACACTGACACACACTCTCTCACACACACAGACACTGACACACACACACTCACACTCGGTCACACACACACACACTGACACACACACACTCACACTCTCTCACACACTCACACACTCACACACACACACACACACTCTCTCACACACACACTCACACACACACACACACAGACTCTCACTCTCTCTCTCTCACACACACACACACTCACACACAGACTCTGTAAGGAAGGACAGAATTACGTCCAACTTTTCTTAAAACATACAAGTAAGAGACAAATTTCAGTTTATGAAGTTTCAGCTTAAAGTTTGAGAGGTTTCCTCCAAAAGCTCTGAAACATGGAACTAATGGACCTTAAATTTCAAATAAAGATGTTTAGATGAACAGCAAGTACTAAATATTTCAAAGCAACGCTAGTTAGCGTTTGGCCTGGGTAAGAATAGCATGAGTAGCCAATGAGTTACTTGCTTTTACCAAAATGAAATAAATGCTTTCAGTACGGAACCAAAAGTCATGAGGAAGGGTTTCCGTATGAGCGCTGGAGAAACGGGGCACATGGGATGAACAGGTAAACATGAAATACTCACTGATCACGCTTAGAGCCCCACAACACAACACGCTCTCCCCCAACTAGAGACAATCGTTCGGAGAGTTAACAAGCACTCATGAACCAATGCTTTTCCTTCTTTTTTTGGATGATTTTGACATTTGAAAGTTAAAATACACTCATGCTCGGGAAGAGTTCAGGAAAAGGTCAATCCAATTCAGGAGAAAGACAAGAAAACTCGTAAAAAAATAAAAATAAAAGAAAAGGAGAAATTAAAACACCAACACAAATGTTTTTAAGCAGTTTAAGGAAAGAACATGGAGTCATCAAACGGCAAGCCATGACTCCATCAATATAAGCAGCCGAGCTTTTTCTCCCACAAAAAAAAAATGCTATCTCTCTAATATTTCCTTTTTTTTTTTAAATCTGATTTTGGTATTCTCTTGGCAGCATTTTAATTTAAGGCACTACATCTGGGCAAAATACAAAAGGTTTACAGTGATCATCTTCAATAAATAAATAAAAAAAATGTACAACATTTAAATCTGGCCTCATGTCATTAAAAATCTTTACGTGCTAATCGAATAAAAAAAATGAGTCCTGTAGGAGTTGAAACCATCACAATCCACTAAAATATAAAGTTTAATCTACTACACTGATCAAAATGCTTTCAAAATCAAAAGAACGTTTTGCATAAAGAAAATGTAGCCAGTTTTCTGAAGCATTTGTTTAATTACGACATTAATTTCATGGCAATTAAGCAGCACATTTCCATAGTTGCCAGTAGCAGAAATGCAACAAAACGGGGCTTAAATGTCACAAAAATAACATCACACTGCAAATATTGATGCATCTTAATGGTCCTAAAAATCGGTTTTATTTTCTCTATGCAAAATATAATATGATTTTCAAATGAAATATGAGTATTTTTTGTCAGATTCACTCTAAAACTTTCCGATGCTTCTTAAGTAAGACATGGAGACTTTTAGCTAAAGAGCATCTAAACAGCATAAATGCTTGTACTGTAAGTCTTCTACAGTATTGAAATATTTCAGCGGTCTTAAACACTGTCTAAGCGCACAGTAAGTACATTAGCCACACAAATGGCTCTCTTCAAGTTACTTATTTTAAAATGCTCTGAAGAGAATGGATGTTCAAATGGAGTTAAACGGCTCCGGTTACAAAAGGTGCGAAATAAAGCATTAACTGAAACAAACAACAACAGATACGGGAGGAAAATCCATAGCAGCAGCAGAAGGGATTAGCCACACCCACTTTGCACACATGCCACGCCCTCCCGGTCCTCCAGTGAAAGATCCACAATGCATCTGATCAATCATGCAACACCGCATGCACAGAGCAGCCGGAAAGAACACCGACACCCGTCTTTTTTGGTCAATTTTGAGATTTTGGCTATTCACAACTGGTCCAAAATACACGTTTAAGTGTTCATTTTATAGCACTTTATCTATTTGCGTCTGTAGACTTCAATTTCAGTGTGTTTTTTCTCCAGTCCAGTAGCACTTACATACACCAAACTTTACAGTTTTATGTAAAGCACAAAACCAGTCTTAAGTGTCAATTTTTAGAAATTGAGATGTATGCATCAGCTGAAAGCTGAATAAATAATCTTTCCATTGATGTATGGTTTGTTAGGATAGCACAATATTAGAAAATCTGGAATCTGAGGGTGCAAAAAAATCTAAATATTGAGAAAATCATCTTTAAAGTTGTTCAAATGAAGTTCTTAGCAATGCATATTACTAATCAAACATTAGGTTTTGATATATTTACGGTAGGAAATTTACAAAATATCTTCATGGAACATGATCTTTACTTAATATCCTAATGATTTTTGTCATAAAAGAGAAATGTATAATTGTGACCCATACAATGTATTGTTGGCTATTGCTACAAATATCCCCCAGCGACTTAACACTGCTTTTGTGCTGCAGGCTCATATATATATATTCTGAAGGGTTTGTTCACATATCATTCACCTGATTTTATACATATTATTTAGAAAAATATGGTAAAAATACATTTTTTTCTTTTTCTCAAAATCCCCTCTATATAAACCTTCAACTAATAAGTCAACAAAATTAAATGAACCTGGCTTTATCCAATGCTCAGATTTCTGTTATGGAAATGAATGCAAATTAGTGCGTATTTCATTAGATAATGCCTCATTTGTGTTGCATATTTAAACACTGCATTTCAGAAAAGTGGCTATATATATATATATATATATAAATTCTTAACATAATCAGTCAACTATGTAAGTATGGTGGCAGTTATTTTAGTATCACTGAAATACTACTACAGTTTTTAATAATATTTAATATTAATATATTAATATAATATTTTTATATTTAATAAGTAGTTTCTATTTTTATATTTTCTGTTTTCATTTCAATTTTAGCAATTTTGTTGTGTTTTGTTATTTTAATTAGTTTTTTTTTTTATCCATTTATATTTTTTTATACATTTTTATGTTAGTTTTAGTTATTTTAGTAGCTCAAGAAATGAAAACGAGGAATTACCCTTAGCAATTAGCTTAAAAAAAAAAGTTTAAAGTTTTTCATATTTTATTTTATTTAAAGTTGAATTTATTCCAAGTAACACTTTTGTATGTTTTTAATTTGAGCTAACTATAATAACCCAATATGGTGGTCTCCATTCATATAAAATTTTAAATAAGGTTAATTCAGATTAAATTGTATTGAAATTTCTGCTAACGTAAATGTGGTAAATAAAGGTTAGTTTTATACCCTGTTCACTGGGGTGTTTTGCCTTAAGAAATCATCCGCCCAAAACACTGGAGAGGAAGAAAAAAGCCATATTTGCAAGATTAAAGGTTGTGAAACGGCAAACACACCCAAAACCCCTTGAATGAGTGTGTGTTCTGCCCCGGTGTCGGGGTGCTAACCAGCTGCCCTCTCTAGCAGTACGTTTCTGAACTATGAACAATAAGGTTGGCACAGACCAAGCAGTTGGTAATACAGCTTGGCACGCAGACACCGGACGAGAGAGACTGCAGCAAGGGTTTGACGTGATCGTGTGTTATGTTCGTCCACACCTTAGTCTTCGTCTTGGGGCTACCGCTGCAGTCCTGCCCCTCTTCTGCAGATTCGTCGGGCCTCCCGGAGGCTAGCCAGCGGTTCTTGTCCCGCTGAAAGCTGTGCTTTAACGGGGAGCGCGCACCCGAGTCACTGTCCTCAGTGTACGAGTAGCCCGTGGCTGAAGAGGGGATCTCAACATCACTGTACTTTTTTGCTTTATCACGCAGCGCAGGGCAGCGGTACGGATAACCGGTCCTGTAGCCCTGCGGAGAGAGACGCCCCGTCACATGTCGGGTCAAACAGAGAGGCTAAAAGAGAATAGGGCTGTCAAAAACTCAATTAGAATTTTGTACTTAAATATTATCAATATTCGAATTATAATCGATTTCAGTTGGGGGAGGGAAAAAAGCTTTTGGCTTCTCTCCTGAGGCCACAAGAGGGCGCATCGAGCAAAATATTACTAATGCACGTTTCTTCAAAGAAGGGCTGCACACGTAATCGAATTTTTAATCGCGATTACAATTACGGATGTCACAATTATGTAATCGTTCAAAGCGGCAATTAATCGTATAAAGTCCACTTATGTTATTCTGTGTGCTTAAGATCTGTTTTTTTCTTTCTACAAGTTATCTTAAGGGTTTTTCCATTGTTTTAATATGATATTATAATACCATGCATATTATACCTTTGTTTATTTAAAGAAGAAACCAATCCGATGAATAGATGCCATTTGAGGTTTAATACTATAGAAAAGCAATAAAGGTTTTTCAGTTTAAGGGTTTATTTTCCATCTAAAAATACGGCATGTGGTTGCTTCAAACAATGATATAACATCATTCAATTGTGATAATCGTAATTAATAATCGCAATTACAATTTCAAGGGAATAATCGACAATTATGATCTTTGTCATAATCGTGCAGCCCTACTTCAAAGCATAATAAACTAACACGACTATATTAGAAAAAAGTGCATAATGTTTATAAACCTTATATACATTATTTTAAAGTTTATAATTAAAGTTGCTTAAACAATTAGAAACAAAACAGAATCGTGCATGTATGCATAGTTTAATACAAAGGACCGAAAACCAATCACAAAGAGTGCTTTCTTCATTTAAAAACATGAGATGCAGTGGGATGGGGAAAACCGGCATATAGTCTTGAGACATGTTTTTAAAAAGTTTAACTTGCATTAATTTTACATGGCTTTCTAAACATGCGTCTCTCTTGTGCGAGATGCGAGTGCAACGCTGATAGACGTCCCGCTAGAAAATGTGATAAGATATGCGTTCTGTGCCGTGTTAATTTCGTTGACGAATAAATTTCGTCATAATTGTCGTCAACGACATTTTTTTCACAGACGACGACGAGACGATAACGAACTAAAACTCTTTTTGAATGACAAAAACTATGACGTAAATCTTTGGACATTTTCGTCAACGAATAAAAACGAGACGAAAATGTTAGGGAGGGACGATTTGGGATGAGGTTCATTCAGAACGAATCTGCTGCGTGGTTCGGAGGTTAGATGCGTACATATGAACCGGCGGGACATAAGCTAACATACACTTGCTGCACGTCGCATAAAACGTTCAAAAAATGTCAATATGTGGGAGTAAGAGAAGAGCAGACACTGGTCTGGTTTTCTGAGCGCAGACACTGAAGCATAACGTTACACACACAGAAAGCGCCTCTCACAGGCGCATGAACGTAGAATTACACAAAAAATTATGTCGAATTGTCCGTTTTGACCAGTATTCACTTAAACACAGTTGATTCCATCTTAAGTGAAGGTAAACAGTAGGGAGAACGTGTATCAGTGCATTGCAGCGATGCATTCGGTTTTAAAGGGACAGCAGCCTAATTTAGTTGCTATTGTCCGAGTCATTGATATTAATCAAGCAACAACAGAAAGACAGAAAATCACGCACTGCTCCTGACTGAAAAACTTTAGTAGCCTTAAAGATTAATCTAAATTTATTTATAGAAATAAATATGTCTGCTTGAAAGAATGAAGAATATGGTAAACAAGTTGCTATAAAGAATGCATAATTAGCCGATATAACCATTGGTATTTCATTAAAAAGTAGACCATGTTCTTGTTCTTTATGAGAAGTGGTTTTATTTAATTTTAACAAAGGCATGTCGTGTGTCACCGCAGTTAAATCAGTGTCCATCATGATAAAACATTAATATCAAACCTAGGAAATTTTTGAGAAATGCTTAATAAATGCATTACACTAACTAAACCCATTAGATTTTAGTCGACTAAACTTACTGTAATTTAGTCGACAAACTAAAAACAATTCAGATGACTAAAATATGACTAAAACTAAATCAAAATTTGCTGTCAAAATTAACACTGGTTCTGTGTGAACGGTTTGGTTTCGGTTTTGACGTAAACAACATCATCTCCGCATTGATGTTCTTTTTCCCCGGCAATATTTTAATGAACGTAGCAGCGCCGCATCTAGTGGCTTCAACTGGACAGGCTAAGAAAAACATTAAAATGCAATAACACTTACATCTTGTGCGCCACTGATAAGGCTGCCTGATGCACACCTAAAATTCGAATGCAATGTTTTTGCATTTTTATTTTAAGTTTGACGAATATTAGAAATTCGAAAAAAAATTGACAGCCCTAAAAGAGAAGAGTTTGAACCCTGGCCTACCAGATTATCCAGCATCCTCATCAAGGCCTCAAACTCCTGCTCCCCGATCTGCCACTTCGGGTGCGAGCTCGACCCGTCTCCGACCGGCTCGAGGCAGCGTGGACGGGATTTATACTTGCCTGGGTCCAACATTATTAGGTTGTCAGAACCTCCTGCACTGGCGAGGGTGCGCACCTGCAATTTCAGACCGGAAAGCATTAAAGATGACTGTCGCACTCGATCTCCTGATTGAGGGTTTAGAGTGTTTTATCCAGTCAAAGCTCTTTTAGTGTAATTGTACAAGCGTCCAGTTTCAGCTGGAGCTTCTCGTGTAAGATCTTGACTGATTTTGATCAAGTAAAGGTCAGAATAACGTCAGTAATATCTCCAGATGAACACTTACTGCACTGAAGCAGCTCAGCTTTACTTGATTCTCCATCAATCATGTTTTAGAGTCTCAAATCTGATCCTCAGGATCTTTTGAGGAGCGTTTGTTTCCAGAAGCTTTACTTTCACTGTTCCTCAGCGGAGGAATGATCTTCACAAGCCTCCAGAACATCTCACATCTTCTGAGGAGCCTTTATTTCTTCAGCTCTCAATCACTGCATTATATGTTTGGAGCATTTCAATCTCATCTTATTATTACTGGAGATATAGAGCCACGACTGATATTTAGATCATTTGATGTCAGTATCTGCTGCACTGTTATAAAGATCTCACTGATTTACATTACAAGCAGCAGAATTTCATCATAGAAATATCAGCATCTGCAGCAAATTGCTTTTTTTTTTAGTTTGGGTCTCGGAATTTTCCTTCATATATTCACTGTATCAGACTATATGAGCCATAAAAGCTTGACATATCAAATATTATTAAAAACATTTTTTTTTTGAATTTTTAAAACATTTTTTAGGTTCAAAATAAACGTTTCCATTTATTTATTCATTTATTTAAAAAAAAATAATAATAATAATACATTCTGACTATGTCAGGCTTCACAGGAGGTTTAAACCCTGCTGGAAACACATTAAAATATCCAGAAATTAAAAGTTTTAATTTGATGGTTACCTGAATCTCACAGGCTGTGACTAGGTTATGAACGTAGTAAAATGCCTCTTCGATTGTTTCTCCAATAGACACCAGACCGTGATTCCTCAAAATCAACACCTGAACACACAAACCATTATAAATGTAATAATTTAACACCATATCAGCAACAAATGCTATATTAATGCTAAGCAATTTAAAGTTATCATAATAATAATAATAAGACTTCAATTAATTACATAAACACTTTCAATTGGATACTTGATAAAAAATACACAATTTTCCAAAAATATTTTTATTAATGAAAATTTCTGAATAAAACCACTGTCTCATAAAAGTCATTCCAATAAAATATGCTTTACAGTCTTACAAAAATCATATATTCCAATTCAACCACTTGTCTATAGGTCAAAGACAAAAAAGGGTTTAAGCATAAAAACAATAAGTGTAATACTGCTTTAAATTGTTGTTGTTGTTCCCAAAAAAAGTAAAAAGTTTTCTGTTTAATTTAATTGCAGTTTTGTTTTTGTTTTCCCGAGCAAAAAATAAATATGATACATTTTCCTCTGATTTACAGAAGAGACTCACTAAAATGTCATTCAGTGTAACAATCCTGTCAGGCATATTTACAACAAAAATCAATTTATGACACATTAAAAGACTAATTACGTTCACCCCAAATACTAATCAGCTGTAATTTTACATTTTTAAAATGTGCCACGATGCTAGGTTTTGCCCATTGGTCAGTAAGAAGTTTTTACTCATTTAAAACACAATAAAATTTAATATGCTCCCTTATTATTTTATATATTTTAATATGTACACATCAGAATAAGCATGTTTGAATTTTTACATAAATACTGTGTTACACTGAATGACAATGTAACATTATTTCAATCAAATTTTGACATTTTATCTTTTTTGAAACCTTACAAGTAGACACTTTACTAACATTTAATGTGCTTTCTATGGACATAAAATCACTTTTTTAAATTTCTTTTGATGCGGACATCTTAACGTCTTTGACCCATACACAGTCATTTCTATTTTCACAATGAAAGCAATGTTTAGACCTTTTATTTATAACTGGATTTGTTTTGGACATTCATTTTATTCATCACTTTCTGGAATAGACAAAGCTAGAAGTTCAGCAGAACGTGGAACAGCCCTGTAATCTGTGTGTATTTGTGGTACCTTGCTCTTAGGACCCAGGTTCTTCTGTATGAGGACGTTCTCCTCCTCGTCCACCAGAATACCGTGGTAATCGTGGTATGCCACCTCGCCCAGCGACAGAGCCTCGGGTGAAATGGGCAGCAGACCACACTTCATAGCAGACACCTGGAAAGCAAAATATTAAAACACTTAATATGTATAAATCAGACAAAATTAAAATCAAAAATCAAATGTTGCAATGAAATAAATACACTTTGCACTATTTATGCTCTCATTTTATTGTATATAATATTTCATCATTTATATTTCGAGATGCATTTCATGTCTCATTTCATTTTAATGAACTTTAATACATTCATGAATAAATACATTTTGCACTATTTATGCTCTCATTGTATTGTATTTATTGTATATAATATTTCACAATTGTGCCATCATATTTCGAGGTGCATTTCATGTCTCATTTCATTTTAATGAACTTTAAATCAATTAAAAGAAATACAATGAAATGGGAGCATAAATTAAGAGTGCAAAATGCATTTATTTCATTGCAACATTTACGGTCTCATATCTTTTATTTTTATTTCATTGCAACATTTCCTATAATATTTCATAATTTAATTTTGTCTGCTACTGTATTTTGAGGTGCATTTTGTCTCATTTCATATTAATAAGCTTTAATAAATTAATGAATAAAATGCCATAAGTGTATAAATAGTGCAAAATGTATTTATTGCAATGAAACAGTTATGCTCTCATTTCATTGCATTTTATTTTCACTGCAACATTTCATATATTTCATAAATTAATTTTAATATTATATTTCGATGTGCATTTGATGTCTCATTTCATTTTAATGAACTTTAATACATTCATGAATAAATACATTTTGCACTATTTATTTATGCTCTCATTTCAGTATTTTCTATTCACAAATGTATTAATTTAAGTGTACTGAACTGAAACGAGACGTAAAGTGCACCTCGAAATTAACAATGGACAAAATTTAATTATGAATGATTACATTAAATGTTGCAATCTTTATATAAAAATGGATCAAATGTGAACAAATAACGCAAATGTCATTTTACATCGGTCACAAATATAGTTTGTACTATATCTCTTTTCATTTCTTATTACTTAATTAACTTTTTGCACTATTTATTTATGCTCTCATTTCATTGTATTCATTTAATTTTCATTGTATTAACATTTCATATATTGCATAATTTAATTTTGTCCACTATTATATTTTGAGGTGCATTTCGTGTCTTAATTTAATAAATTCAAGAATAAATACATTTTGCACTATTTATGCACTCATTTCATTGTATTTTTATTTATGAATTTATTAAACCGAAATGAGACAAAATGCACCAAAAAAGTACAAAGGTACATTATGAAATATTATATGAAGTGTTGCAATTTGCAAATAAAAATGGATAAAATGTAAACGCATAATTTTTGTTTGTTCACAAAAATATATATTTTACACCATATCTTTTTTTTTTTGTATTGATTAAATATAATTTCATTATTATTTTCTATCAATAATTAATATATATATATGAGATATGAATTGGTACCGCGGCGCCAGCGGGTGTGTGAATGTGCACTATGCACTTGACGTCGGGCCGGGCAGCGTAGATGGCGGAGTGGAGGGTGAATCCAGCCTGATTTACACCCAGATTAGTGCTGCCTCTGTCCACAATCTCCCCCTGCAGGTTAATCTTCACCTGAGGACACACACAATCCTGCTAAATACAGAGGTTACACACTACATGATAATATCTGTCAGCCTTTATCTTCTGATGTCCAGATGGCTGAGAAAAACAAAGGCAGGGTTACCAAACTGGAGGCAGTGACTTCACTGTACAGAAGCCCAAAAGGGACAATCAGAAAACGCTCCTGCTCAGAGTTCAGCCGGACCTGAGGAGACAGAGGAAGAGAGCTTGGATTGAAGTCTCGCATGTAACGTGTCCAGTGCTGTATATATTTGTGACGCACTCACCGTCAGGTGGTTGTAGATGAGCTGAGACCAGCCGAAAAGGTCGGCCAGGCGGTAAAACGCGGCGAGTTTACAGCGCAAGAGCTTCTCTCCTTTCTCATAAGCGATGGAGTCTGAACCTCTCAGATCATTCACTGGAGTCACCATCCCCAAACCTGAACACACACACACATATATATATATACACAAACATATACACAAACACATATATACACACATATACACAAACATACACATATACACAACCTCACACAGAGAGAAACACACACATATACACACACACACACACACACACACATATACACACTCAACCACACATATACATACACATACATACACACACACACACACATACATACACACATATACACACACATATACACAAACACATATACACACACACACACACACACACACATATACACAAACATATACACAAACGCATATACACACACACACACACAAACACAAAAACACACGATTACTGTGTATTAATTAACGATTAATCGTTGCCCAGCACTAATATACTGTACATATACAGAGAAATTAAATAGTAGCATACTAATGCTCCTGAAGTAACACACTCACTCATGTTGAGGGCTGCCATGCCTCCCTGGGGCGCGGCGGGGTACATGGTGGGGACGCTGGTGGTCATGAAGTCAGCGATCTGCTGCAGCGCCAGCAAACTGGTGGGAGTTTTCCCCTTCTTCATCTGATCCTGGATCAGAGACTCCAGCTCATCACAGAACCCCTGAAACACACAAAACACACAATTACAACCAGAACTACACGGTTGCTAGGGTGTTGCTAGGTGGTTACCAAGTCAACAGCATCACATTCTAGATATGGCTAAACATGCTGCATGACTTCAGGATACATTTGTGTCTGTGGCAAAAACTTTGTTAAAATGTAATTACTTACTATTGCTTTAGCATCACTAATCACTATATATGAAGACCATTAGCTGGACGAATACAGCTCTTAAGTCAGGACTAAAGAGCAGCTAATGTTAGAGTGACACGCTGAACACACAATGGAGAAAGAGAGAGAGAGATAATGACACCGGCTGACACGGTCAAGCGCTCTTCATAATTCATGAGTGTATGTTAACAAGAACATCAAACACTTAATACGGGCCGGCATCTGGAGTCTGAACACAACCGCAGACCAGTGACTTTCTGTTCATGTGGCTCATATAACACGCTAAAATCCAGTTTAAATATAGTATAAAAGTATTAGAAGTTCTCAATCTGCGGTACCTGGAATCTCCAAACATGCAATACTAATATATCTATATATATATATATATATACACACACACTACCGCTCAAAGGTTTGGGATCAGTGAGACTTGTAATGTTTTTAAAGAAGTGTCTTCTGCTCATCAAGGCTGCATTTATTTGATCAAAAATACAGAAAAAAACAGTAAAATTGCAAAATGTTATTACAATATAAAATAATGGTTTCTATTTTAATATCCTTTAAAATATAATTTTCTTTCTATCTTTCTTTCTTTCTTTCTTTTTTTCCTTTCTTTTTTTCTTTTTTCATTCTTTCTTTCTTTCTTTCTTTTTTCATTCATTCTTTCTTTCTTTCTTTTTTTTTTTTTTTTTTTTTTTTTTTTTTTTTCTTCTTTTTTTTTCATCATTTTCCTCACAAATGGTATAAAATAATTTTTTTTTTATAATTAAAAAAAAAAAAAAAAAAAAAAAATATATAATTAGTATATTAAATATATATATTAAAATATAAATAATTTAAAATAAAAAAATTATTTATACAGTGTATATATATATATATATATTGATAGATAGATAGATATAAACAAATATAAATTATTTTAATTATATATAAAGATAGAGATAACATATACTGAATTATAAAATGAAATATTAACTATTAAAATACTTTATTTACATTTTCCATATACATTTACATTGAAATAAAATTTTAAATAATTTTAATATAACATTTATTTAAATATATTACATTACATGTATTATATTAATTATATGCATTTATTTGTTTAAATATTATTTACATTTTTTCCAGCACTTCTAGTCCAATGGGAGGAGATTAAAAATGTACTTAAACTTGCACTCAAAGAGATTTGCTCAATAATGCTGAAAAATATTAGAAGGAACTATTTGCAGGTACTTGATTAAAGACGGTCATTACTTCAAGCACAGAGTACATTAAAAACCCCTTAACTGTCACCGGGACGGGATACCCAAGTTTACTTCACTATAGTACAATTAAATCTTAGTATAATCATGACAAACTATATTTCATTGGAAAGGTCTAAGACTCCTAAATAGATATTTTACCATTTTATTTTGTTACAAATTATGTAGGAACTAGTGTTGTCAAAAGACCTGGTATTTCGGTACCAAGTCAGCACTAAAAAAAATGAAAACGTTACGGTACCAGGTTTTTTTAAGTACCGGTGGTCCCGAGTACCCAGTTCTTGATGCGCCATCCGAAAGCTATCCTCTTCCAGTGTTGCCAAGTCCACGGTTTTCCCGCGGAACTGGGCTGCTTTAACACTGTTGCCGCGTGTTGTTTTTCATGTCCGCGGGTTGAAAAACGACCCCATTAACGTGAAATTTAGCCCCTGGAATGCGAATTTTACCAGGGGACCCCACCTAAACACACGTATTTTATCCTCGGAACGCGATTTTTAACGGGGGACCCCCTCGAAACACGATTGGGTGGGTTTTGTTGTGAAAACCTGGCAACCTCTTCTTAAAAGCAGTGGCGACCTCAAGAGGAGGAAACGCATCTAACAAAAGGTAAGTTCAAGCAGGTAAGTTTCAATTACATTTTTAATATTTAGAGCTTCTGTTATGAATAGTATTCCATATTTGAATTTCGGATTGAAATAAACATCGCCGTTAGCGTATACGTAGTTAATCGTTAGCGTAAGCGCGGCTAACACTAATATAATGAGCATTAGAATGAATTTAGTTCAAAATGATTTCTTTGTTAACTATTTAATGCTCCTATAACTTTTATTACTGTAAAAACATCTCCTGTATAGACTTTAGACATTGCTTTACTGAAGTATATTATATTGTTCTTCTACAGCTGCAGACGGAGGAAGATCCTGAAACACACAACAGTTTACAGATGTTTTTCAGCGGCAGCAGAACTATGACTAAACTTTTGGGTGAAACTTGTTTACTTTTTTCATACTTTTATTACTTGTGGGAAAACCTGAAACACTTTTAAATAAGTATAAATAATGGCATTGGTTTTGTACATTTAATTTTTGTTTAACGTTATTAATAAAAATGTTGTTCAATTAGCATGTTTTTGTGTTTTGCTTTGGTACCGAGAACCGTGGATTTTCACTGGTATTGGTACCGAATACTGAAATGTTGGTACCGTGACAACTCTAGTAGGAACAGAAATAGATTAATTTATGACAAGAGTCTATGACAAATCTACATCATAACAGGAGTTCTGGCCATTGTCACAAAAAGTCTTTATTTCATTGCCTTTTTCCCTATCTCATGTTTTAGTAATCATCATAAGTTATATACCATTTGAAAGCTTAAAATCTCAATTTATCCTGTGAAAACCATTTTGAAATCGGACATCGTTACACCATAGAAATGGTATTTCTAAATCTTTTAGCAGTCTCCTCCCCCTTAGCGGGGGTGTCATATTACATAAAATGTATTACAGTCTTTTAGAATCAAAACTTTTTATGATCTTGAGAGAACTTGATAGATGTGTGACAGAAATGCATAAAAAAGTTTGGGTGGCACCCGGTGGCTGTTTTTGGTATAACGCCTAAACAAAATTGCATATGAACCTAAATTTTTTTTATATCGACTTCAAATTTGGAACACAACTTATGTAGACATATGGCTTTAACTTTATAGCAATTTTGTATTTTTAACTTTTTTTTTTTTCATATTTAATATAAAAGAAAAGAAAAATAGTACAATACATTTTCTTTACAGTAAATTTAAACTTCTATAACTTTTTAATACTTTAATTTTATTAACTAATTTCACTTCTGTAATAATCTGCTAATTGTCTTCTTTAAAAAGAGCCCAACCTTAGGTCTGTATTCAAAAGCGTTCATGAATTATAATAATTTAAGTTTGGATAGTGCACTTTCTCGTGAATTTTCAAAAATGGGGCTGACGGTTAAAGGGTTAGTTCACCCAAAAATGAAAATTAGGCTGTGTTTTACTCACCCCCGATGCATCCTAGGTGTACATGACTTTCTTCTTTCAGACGAATCCAGTCGGAGTTATATTAAACATTGTCCTGGCTCTTCCAAGCTCTATCATTGCAGTCAGCGGGTGTTGCAGTGCTTCAGTCCAAAAGAAGTCAAATAAAAAGCGCCCATGCATAAAAAAAAATGTGTCTCTCACGGCTCCGGGGGGTGAACAAAGGCCAAGTACAAACAGTACAAGTACAAAACGAGGATTTGTAAAGAAGAATGTCAGAGGATTTCGATATAAGCCAAGAGGAGACTGGTTTTCCTTTGCTAAAGTAAGGAAGCTTCCTTTGCTCCTGTAGACAAACGTTGGTTTTCACGAGACTCACCGGCAGAGGCGGACAGTAGTGAAGTATTTTTACTTTACTCAAGTAAATTAAAAATTATCTGTAGTTTATCAGAGTGTTTTTCTTTGGAAAACTTTTACTACACTACATTCCAAAGCACAATGTCATACTTTTTACTAGGGCTGTGTATCACCAGCAAAGTCACGATACGATACGTATCACGATACAGAGGCCACGATACGATACAGGACTGCACTGAATTTCACCTCAGCAGAATTTAGAAAAACAGCCGTTTATTAAACACTGCTTACTATAGTGCAATTTCTAGCTATTGGCAGAGCAGCAGCTGAGCTCTGCATTATGAAGGGCCTCCAGAACTGTACCACAGTACAATAAAGGTAATGGCATATGTTTCATGTTTATATTGTGCACTCCCCACCAGGTACAATATTCTGATTGTTTGCATCTCGTTTTTAAGCCCATAAATAATAATGTACTCCTTCTAATACATTTATATTGTAATGTACTCATTCTAATATGTTTTAAAAATAATTTACATTGCTGGTAGGTTATCATTGCACAAATTAACACACACTCTACAATAAAAAAAAAAAAATTAGAAGAGTTCTAAACTAACGCGCTGTCTTCACTGTATCTAACGCTCACACGCTCAAGGCTGATTTAAGGCTGATTTATACTTGAGCGTCAGCAAGTTCGCTTTGAGTGCGCGCGACATCGTTTCGCGTGGCGGTGTGGACAACATTTTTTGTAACTTTCCGCGCAGCTCCGCTTCCGAGGATGCAGGAGTTCAGAGCGACTCTAGCCGAACATGACCGTCTGTGCCAGCATTTGTGTGAAACAGAAGCAGTTTGGTTAAGTGCAGTCTCACACACAGATCACGCTGCGGCCGAATTAAAGCCACAGCTTTACTGTTAATAGAGAAACGCGGCAAAACGGTGGTAATTCATACATACACAGTGTCTGTCTCTCTCTCTCTCGCTGTCTCTCTCTCTCTCTCTCGCTCTCTCTCGCTCTCTCTCGCTCTCAAATGAACACTTGATGAATCACACTTTTCTGAGAATAGACTTGAAGTGGAGATAGCTAAACTGCAAGCTAACCGCTGTTTTCAGAAAGCAAGCGCGTTTATCCTCAGTGGAGAGAGCGCGTGTACACAGGGTTGCCAGGTTGATAAAGATAAGTAGCACGTTTAGCAGATATTTCTGTATTGCGCAAGTGTAAAGCTCTGTTTCAGGGATTACGTCTCTTTATATCAGGCAACCCAGTTGTGTTCCTCTGCGGCCAGATTATTAACAGATGCTCTATTCATTCTTTTTTAGAAACCTCGCACTTTTCTACTAAATTTTAAACGTTGTAAAATGAAGCGTGGTCCACTGCTGCACACGTGCCACCATATCCACAGATACTCATATCGTCAAATCTCTGTGACGATACATCGTCGTATCTATATTTTGAACACAGCACTACTTTTTACTGCACTACATTTCATAAATAAAAGTTGTTCGTTTTACCTTTCATACAAAAATGTAGTACTTTCTTGTACTCAAGTAAATCTTTCAATTACTTTTACTTGAGTAAAAGAAAGAAAGTAATAGATTTCTAATGTAATTAAGTTTGAAATGATATTTAATATGAAACGTAGTGCAGTAAAAAGTGCAATATTATGCTTTGGAATGTTGTGACGTAAAGTTTTCTGAAGATAAAGTACTTTTACAGCAGAGTAAAAATGCTTCACTACTGCATGCGCAGCACTGAACCCATACGTCATCCGCCCGGAGCTGCTTTCGTGTACAACAGTGAGCGCAAGCTACATTAAAGTGATTATTATGTTTTGATTATGGATATTTTTCTTACAAAAAACGCATTGATTCGCTACAGGAGGCCTTTGTTCACCCCCCGGAGCCGTGTGAGACACTTTTTTTTATGCATGGGCGCTTTTTATTTCACTTCTTTTGGACTGAAGCACTGCAACACCAGCAGACTGCAATGATAGAGCTTGGAAGAGCCAGGACAATTTTTAATATAACTCCAACTGGATTCGTCTGAAAGAAGAAAGTCATATACACCTAGGATGCCTCGGGGGTGAGTAAAACACAGCCTAATTTTAATTTTTGGGTGAACTAACCCTTTAAGGGGTTAAAAGTAAAGAAGTGGTGAATATCAGCTGCCTTTCAGTCAGATAAAGACATCTTTATTCTCCCAGTGAATGTCTACTTGCATAAACAGAATCCCTTCTCGACTCACTCACTCACATACACACACACACACACACACACACTCCCACACACACACACACACTCACACTCACACACACACACACACACACACTCCCACACACACACACACACTCACACTCACACACACACACACACGATCGCCGGGCATACTGAGACGTCAGTCACGAGGGGGATTATTGAGAGCTGAATTTACTCTCGTTAACAGATGTACAATCCAGAGACTGTTTCTCAGTCAGAAGAAAAACAAAAGCCTTTCAATGACGGTTCATAAACAAAATTAATGAATTTCAGACAATGTGAAATGTATCAATTATCAATGTTGAAAACAGTCGTGCGTCACAATATTTTTGTGGAAACCGTGACACATTTTATTTTTCAGGATTTCAGAAAATTCAAAAGAACAGCATTTATTTGAAATAGAAATCTTTTCTTATATTATAAATGTCTTTGTCACTTTTGATCAATTTAAATGCATCCTTGATTAATAAAAGTATTAATATAAAAATAAAAAATATGAATAGAAAATATTTCCCCCAAACTTTTTAGTATATCACGGTTTCCACAAAAATATTGTGCAGCACCGCTGTTTTCAACATTGATAATCAGAAATGTTTCTTGAGCAGCAGATCAGCATATTAGAGTGATTTCTGAAGATCATGTGACACTGAAGACTGGAGGAATGATGCTGCAAATACAGCTGCGCATCACAGAAATACATTACAGTTTAACACATATTCACAGAGAAAACAGCTGGTTTACATTGGAATAATATTTCACAATTTTACTGTATTTTTGATCAAATAAATGCAGCCTCTGTGAGCAGAAGAGACTTCTTTCAGAAACATAAAAAATTCTTAATTATTTCTTGTGTTATCAGAATATTGATCTAAATGTGTGTGAGTGTGTGCGTGCGTGTGCGTGTCTGTGTGTGTGTGTGCGTGTGCGTGTGAGAGTGTGTGTGCACGCGTGCGTGTGAGAGTGTGTGTGCACGCGTGCGTGTGAGAGTGTGTGTGCACGCGTGCGTGTGAGAGTGTGTGTGCACGCGTGCGTGTGAGAGTGTGTGTGCACGCGTGCGTGTGAGAGTGTGTGTGCACGCGTGCGTGTGAGAGTGTGTGTGCACGCGTGCGTGTGAGAGTGTGTGTGCACGCGTGCGTGTGAGAGTGTGTGTGCACGCGTGCGTGTGAGAGTGTGTGTGCACGCGTGCGTGTGAGAGTGTGTGTGCATGCGTGCGTGTCTGTGTGTGCGTGTGTGTGCGTGTGAAAGTGCGTGTGTGTGCGCGTGTGTGTGTGTGTGTGTGCGCGTGTGTGTGTGTGTGTGTGTGAGAGTGTGTGTGCGCGTGTCTGTCTGTGCGTGTAAGAGTGTGTGTTGTGCTCTCACTGGACTCTGCAGGATCATGGAGACTCTCTTGCGCTGCTCCATCATGTTGAAGTCCTGCCGCAGATCTGGCGCCATGTTCCTCTCTCTCTGGTACTCCGGGCTGCTCTCGTCCACGCGGTCGAAATAACGCTCCTTATGAGGGGGATTGGTGGGTGGGGGGGCCGTCACCACCCCTGCACCTGAGTCTCCGTTCATCACACACCTGCAGCACAGGTCAAAGGTCAGCGGGGAATTTGCATACTTCGGCTACGCACTAAAAACTAAAGTCCAGTACTTGTGATCGAACTTGTGATGTAAAATGCAAATATTTTGATGCTCATTTGATTTTGAGGTGAAATCCGATCCGGATGTGAGATTGACCCACTTAGAGCCACTTTAAAACGGTTTAACGGCATGAGAGACAGAATGCTGCACAGCGGGAGTGTGCAGGTGGTTATAACGGCCCGTTTACTGTCGAGTGCTCTGGACATAATGCACTTTCTCCGTCCATTAAGCAGTCAAGACAAAAGTAACATCCAGGAGAGAGAACAGAGGACACTGAGCTTCATTGCAACTGAAACGGACACTGCTGTTGCCATAGCAACTGGACCATCATTATCACACAGATGCAGCGATTAGATTAATCAAACTAGTTAAGTTCTACATAATGCATCTGTGATGCTGTTAAATATCACAGAAAATAAATAGACTATAAATAGTGTATCGAACAATAAAAAAATCCTCTCAATTCTGACATTTGTTCCTCACAATTGCATGAACTTCCAAGATGTTAACTCACAATTTGTACAATTTAGTATTTCACAATTCTGATTTTATATCTGAGATTTGCGAGGAGAAAAAAAAAAGTCAGAATTGTAGGATAAAGTTACAATTATCTACTCAAAACCTGAAAAATGTATTGTGACCTGCATGATTTGGGGGTGGAAATTTTATTTTTCTGATTAAAAATTGTGATTTAAAACGTCACGGTGATGAATATGCACGGTATTGTTATCGTGGGCACTTCTAAATACCGTGAATAATTATATATTACAAATTATTTAGAATTTTGAATGCATTTTAAGAATACTTTTCCCATCAACTGGTCAGAATGCACAACAGCGCTGTATGCTGCGTGAAAGACGCGCGCGCACTCTGATGTAAACAAGCGCGGACGAGAAGCGCACGGCGGAACATGTGAGAGACGCTCTGGAGGAAAGCGCACTTTCACTCTCGGACAGCAGATGGAGCTAAACAGCAGAAATAATAATAATAATAATAATAATTCATTTAAATGAAACCCTGTAAACAAAGCAGCTGCACTACTTTCTGTTTCTGAATCGTGTTTAAATGATTTAAACAGCCATTCAGATTTGTGTGTTTGCTCTGATGTTCATCACAGCACCAAATACTTAAATATTTAGACTTAACAGGCTATTTATTTTCAAACTTTTTTTACATTTTAATCTGGACTACAACATGCCCTAGATATTGTTTGAAAGTGTTTTGATTCTTTATTGTTCGGTCACACTTTACATTAGGGCTTCATTAGTTAACATTAGTTAATTCATTAGTTAGCATAAACTGCCAATGAAAAATTCTTCTGAACATTCATTAATCTTACGTAATTACAATATTTAATAACACGTTGTTAAAATCGAAAGTTGCAACTGTGTTATTTAATGAGCTATCATGAACTAAGACTAGTATTTTATTAACAAAGATTAATAGCTTCTGTAGCAAATGTAGCTATTGCTGATTGTGAATGTTAATGCATTAACTAAGCGTAACTAATGAGGTCTTATTGTAAAGTGATAGCTATTGGTCTTTATAGTTCTTTTGCACTTTAATCTGTGTAAAACTTTTAACTTTATACATTTTTCTGTATTGCTTTATTGCATTTAAATGTTCAGTTATTTTTGTTATAAGAAAAAAGTTATTAAACCTGTTATACTGTGTTATGACAGCACTTTTTTAAACTAAATTTCAGTATCGTGATAATACCGTATACCGTGATAAAAGCATTAGCAATTAATCGCGACATGAAAATTTGATACCGGCATATCCCTAATTACATCCCATCCCTTCTGTCCTCATCTCCTTGGTAACGGAGGCACTGAGAGATGCTTCAGCTTCCACTGTGCTCACATAAAGGCCTCGGACGAGTTCAGATACAGAAGCCTCTTCATGCTTCATTCTGAATAAACGCTGGGATGTGAGCACAAACAAACGTCCTCCGAGAATAAAGAGGAGAATCTGCATTCTGACTGTCACTTCCTGTAGAGACAGGAAATACAATGACTCCCAGAGAACAGACAATGATTAGAAACCCCTCCTGCCTCTGTTTGAACCAAAATACTCTCATTATTTCTGTCTTTTGATAACATGCTGTAACTATCAACACCAAACTTTGGTCCAGAGCTTCCCTGCCGGCTGGAACACTTAGTGCAGCTATTGGTTTTTCCCAGGCCTGGGCGATGAAACGGTATCAATATTTATCGACGGTACACCTTCTTCAATAATGATATAAAAAATGTTGGATATAGTGCACGATATAGGCACGTGCTCTGAGTGACGCAGACAACACACACAAACATGAGGGCTGTGCCTGCCTGTGATGAGGAGATCGTGAGTAAAGAATGAACATTAGAATCGAATTTAAAATAAACATAGTACAATCCAACGTTAGATGTGCTTCAGGGAGCGTCATCAGTGGAGCACGAGATGTGGTGATGATGCAAGTGACGTTGTAGTTTAATGTTTTGTTAGTCTAGCCCACGAGACGCGCAGTTGCTGCGTTATTCATTCAAAACATTAGAGAAATATAGAAACACCGAACGCATATTCAGCGCATTTTCTAGATGGACAAATACGACTGCTGCACTCGCGTCTCACACAAGAGAGACAGTCATGCAAAGTTAAAACAGTTTAAACGATTAGAAAACACGTCGCAAATTTGTGCAGGTTTATTCCTTTTCACTGCGTCTCGTATGTGTTTAAATGCAATCTGTGTGATCAGCGATTCGGCTCTTTGTATTAAGCAATGCATAAATACATGATGCTGTTTTGTTCATAATTGTTTATGCAATTTACGAAATTATATTTGATTTAATTTAGATGTAATGCACGTTTTTTTATAGCCAGTTACTTCCTTGCGTTGACAATTTAATGTGCTGCATTATTTTGCAAAAGTTTAACCCATTTAATCTGCATATAAAACATTAGAAATGAGATATTTAATTATTATTTTGTTTTATTTTGTTGTTAAAACAATGATTATACACAGATATACACATGGTCTAATTGTTTGTCTCAATAAATTGAGTTAATTTTAAAATACAGTGGTTAAATGTAAACATGTTTTTCTATTGCTCTTGGTTTTTAAAAAAAAGGTTATAAAAAATGTCAATAATTATCAATACCGAACGATATGAAACATTATATCGTTCATAGATTTTTTTAGCTATATCGCCCAGCCCTAGTTTTTCCGTTGTGCTTTTGAAAACAGTGAAATAAAAGTAAAACTACAATTGCATTCATTCAATTTAGCCAGCTTATAAACCCCATCACAAAACAACAACAATCCCTTCCAGGGCTCTACAGTGCGACCATTTCAGTCACATTTGCGATATGAAAACATATTTAGGAGCACCAGTGCGACTGACCCGATCATCATCATATTGTGATTACGCTCAGGGGAGCTTCAAAGCTTTCTACGTGTTTTTGAGCGTTACGTTGAGTAATGTATCACAGACATATCTCACGAATCCTTTCGTAAGCAAAGTGTAGACAGGGTGTAAATAAGAGATTCATTGATTATAAATGTGAGCTCGCGATGAACTGAGATGAGTGACAGCTTTTAATGATGTTTGTAAATGTGATACTGATTTAATACAATACAATTCAATAAACAAGAAGCTAATATTAAGTGACTTGCATTGTCTGACTATAAAACTATTGTCTGAGTTTGCTCTATTTCGTCGTCGAAAATAGTTTCAAACAAAGACACAGCAGAGCCGCTGCGCATCTCCATTCAAACACAGCGGTGTCTCGTTTCTGAATGAACGGGGTTTTTTAAACGAATCTAGTGAGTCAGTGATTCCTAAACACCCATTCATTCATAAAGACAGTCACGTGTTTCGTTCCTGAATGAATCAGTCGTTTGAATGAATCAATTGAATGAATGATTCAGTGATAAAATCAGTGACTTGCCGCCACCTGCTGGCAGTTTTAGTTTCATTTTTAAAGTATCTTTTCAGTTATTTAAATCATTTAATATTTCTAGATTCAAAATGTTATATTTAAAACATTAATATCATCATGAATTTATGGATTTAATTGCACTCATTCCACTTCTGAGCCTCATTAAATGTAACTTTTGTGTTCTTCTGTGCCACCTCTACAAATTAATTTTGTTAATACCAGTGTCATTTGATTGGTAACTTATATTTCTTATTGTTCTTATTCTGTCGTCTTAATTACAATTTTTAAAATGATATTATATTTAATATAATTATTTAAAGAATTTGACAAAAGATGACATACTTTTAGTAAAGTTAGAGGAGTCAAATATCACCTCGTAATGGGAAGGCTACTTTTTGATAACATTTTGGATTATTGATTAGAAGGTGCTTCTAAAATTTTGAACGTGCACCTAAATTTTTTAAGTTAGGAGCACAAGTGCTCCTAAAAAGAAAAGCAAGCGTAGAGCCCTGACTTTTGAAATAAATCTTTATTAATATTTGAATGCATTTTAAATTAATAATGCTTAAACAATTTTTTAGCGCATAAAATGCAATTGCAATAAAAAGATTAAATGGACATTTGAATTTCTGTAAGAATTATTTTTGGGAAAATGCTATATTTCTTAGTATATTTAACATTTTTAGTGTGTTTAACTTTGTGGATGCACAGTTGCAAATGTGCATTTGACTAACAATAAGAAGAAGGATTATTATTAATAGTAATAATTCATAGTAGCAATAATAATAAATAAAAATATTAAACAAAACGAAATGTTACTATTGTAATATTTCTCTAGAAAAAAAAAATGGTATGTTAAGAAATAATAATAATTATAATATTTTATTTTACAGCACACTTCTCATAGAACACTATTACTCTTGAAAAAATGCAAATATGTGATATCTTTGATTATAAGTAACATTTTGTGCATGCACGGTTGCAAATTTGCATTTCTTTTTTTTTTCTTTTTTTTTATAGTAAACAGATCAGTTAAAGCAATGGTTTATTTTGCCTGAAAATGCCAAAAATTGACATATTAAATCATTACAGACAAACTTTTGGTGCATCCCTAAATAAAATATGCAGACAAATCCTAACTCTAGGAAAGCAATAACCTCTTATAGCATGTTGCCGAGCTCATTTAACAATAAAATGATTATCATGACAAACAGAAATTATGTTTATAGCTCAGAGATTAATGCAGCGTTATATTAAACTCTGCGTATGTTTTAAGAGCACAGAGATGTGTGGGCATGACTGTGGTCGCTATGGAAACAAAACACGTTTCCATGGAAACCTGTATGATTTTGTAATAGAATATACAGTCACTTGTGTCCTGTTTTCTGCCCACTCACTAAAAACATGAACAATGGGAAGATCTGCTTCATCAACATCTACGGTTTTATTATCGCAGACTTTTTAACGGCCTCTCAGCTTCTGTGGTCATTTTATCTTTCGTTTTCCCTCTGGCCACGTTTTAAGAAACACTGGAAAGTTTTATTATCGATCAGGTCAACAAGATAAACGTCTAAACGAATGTGCATATTCCTGCAAATGCCTTGGAGGGAATGAGAAACTGTACGCTTTTTACTCAAAAAGTCCTGTAAAGCCATTGTAAGTGAGCCAGAGCTCGCTGCATGAATATCCTGCATCAATAATGGCTTCTTGACGGTTTCTGAACGGCAGTCAAATGCATTTCAGCCCACCAGCAGGCTCAGATGAAGGCCAAAGCCCATCAGACCGGGCCAGAGCTCGCTGGCAGCCGTTAAACCTGACAGCAGGCAATCAGAGAGAGTCTGTCGCGGCCGAACGAACCCAGTGATCGGCTTATAAATGCATATAAGACTGGAACACCAGCAGAGCCGGAGGACGTGTGTGTCTCTCTAACGGAGAGAGAGACAGAAAAGATGGAAAGTGTGAGACTCTCAGAAGACAAGCTCTTAATTGCAGCAGTGTTTAAGTCTGCAGGTTGATTTAGTGCTCGTCTGATGCACGTCTCAAGGGTTTCTTGGAGATTATAAGTCGAATTGAGGCCTGAAACGATCACTTGATGTGCTTGTATGGTATTGCTGAATCATGCATCCAGTGCTTACAAAATCTTACTAACACTTACAAGATTCTATAATTTAAAAAACATTTAATCTAACCAATCTCACTTAAAAATCTATTTCCATAAAAAAAAAAACATCAAGTAAAATGATTTCTCACCAGGATTATTATGGTAAAAAAATAATAATAAATAAATAAATTGATCCTTAAAATAAATTAAACTGAAATAATATAAAATATGACAATTTTATTTAATTTGACTTATTTTAGCAAAGGCAACATTACTTAAAGTTTAACTTTAAGTACTAAAATAACTAAAACAAATAAAAATTAATTATTAATAAATTAATAATAATCAAATAATTAAAAAATAAATTAAATTAAAACGTAAAAATAAAATATAAAAGTAAAAATGAATTCAAAACATTAATAAAGCTATAATAGTATATCAACGATACAAAAAAAAAATAAAATGTTTATCACAAAAATTCAAATCAAACATCACTCAAAGGATTAATTGTAGGATCTAGTAGACCTTCTATGTCTCGTAAACGTGTTGCAGCTTTCTGTAAGCTGCCCAGGGGTTCAGCGGCATGAATTTGTGTGAATTATCTCAGCCGTAACACTACACAGATGTGAGGGAGTGTGGAGCAGCGCTTGTGTGTGTGTGAGTGTGTGTGAGAGAGAGAGAGAGGGAGTGTGTGTGAGTGTGTGTGAGAGAGAGAGAGAGGGAGTGTGTGTGAGTGTGTGTGAGAGAGAGAGAGAGGGAGTGTGTGTGAGTGTGTGTGAGAGAGAGAGAGAGGGAGTGTGTGTGAGTGTGTGTGAGAGAGAGAGAGAGGGAGTGTGTGTGAGTGTGTGTGAGAGAGAGAGAGAGGGAGTGTGTGTGAGTGTGTGTGAGAGAGAGAGAGAGGGAGTGTGTGTGAGTGTGTGTGAGAGAGAGAGAGAGGGAGTGTGTGTGAGTGTGTGTGTGTGTGCGGGGGGGTGTGTATGTGGGTGTGTGTGTGCGCGCGTGTGTGTGTGAAAATAATTTACAAAAAAGACAAACTTATTTTATTTCAGCCAATGCAGCGTTTCTCAATTTTATTTAGTTTAACTTAAAATAACTAAAACTGAAATTATTATGAAGTTATTAAAATATATTTTTTAAATAGTTTATACATTATTTCAGTTTTAGTTATTATATAAAACTATAATAAATAAAATTTTTCACAAAATATATAAATATGAATATATTCATATATGTCATTACACAATAATATTGCAGTATGACTGCAGAATGCATTGACTGACAAATCAAAATCATACAATTTAAAGAGCTGTGAATTACTCAAACTTGCCCTGTGCATTAATAAAGTCATATATGAAAACTGTGAGCACACAACACAGCAGCTGTTTAACATCTTCAATCACGTGGTGTGTGTGTGTGTGTATCTGAGGAATGTCATGTCACTGTCCACGGCAGATCTAAATGTGGCCGTGGGCCAGTAAATCTGAATACTGCACATAAATTCATAACTCACATTCACCGAACACTGAGAGATGAACCCTCCTTATGCTGGGCAAATATTTAAAATATCACCCCTGGCTAGGGGTGTGCGATATTGACAAAAAATTATATCTCGATATTTTCTGGGATTTTATCGATAACGATAATTAGACGATATTTTGCTGAGTGTGTTATTGTGCTGGTATCTTAAGGACTGCCGAAGACAGCTGACTCCTAATGTTTTTGATATTCTTCATATTCTGTGTGCTGGTCAGTTCATACGGATAGAAATTAATCTTTTCCAATAAGTTTAAACTGATTTTTGCATTTTATGGGCATTTTTACCTTTATAAAGCCATTTTTTCTAAAAGTGTCCATTATCTTTTGAGTCAAATTCTTACATTTAATCAGGGAATTAGAATAATAAGACATTTGGGCTGTTACCGAGCAAATTGACATCTGGGCTGTTACCGAGCTAATTAAATCAACACAGAAGCCGCATCTGAAGCTGCATTTAGATGTGTTTACACACTGTTTAATGCAGGACATGAATGCATTTAACCTGCAATTACAAATGCATAAATAATGTTTTGATATATTAAACATAAAACGTTGAATACTGATATTTGAAATGATTTAATACATGAAAAAAATAAAAAAATAAAAGCAGAAATGTGAAAAGAAACCCGCCAGCAGGTGGCAGCAAAGCACTGTTAATAAGTGAGTCATTGCGATTGAACCGAATCATTTAAACGCTTGATTCATTCAGGAACGAAACACTGTCATGTTGCTCAGAGACACAAAACAGCGCTGTGGCTGTATTCGGGATGATTTTTGTTGGCGATATAGAGCAAAAACAAGCATTATGGTGTCTAAAACAAGTCTCTTAATTAACTTATTGTTTATTGAACTCAATGTCACATTTGTAATCACGATAATTTTTGGAGAAAAACGGCACTCGTGTGAAATTTAATAACTATATGAAGTGGTATAAATATATAAATTTTCTGCCATCATGTTTTGATTTTGTGATCATTCTAAATGCATTTTAATAGCCTGAATCATGCAGTGAAAGAACGCACACTAAATGCGCACGCACACTAGTCTAGACTTCACGTATTGTACGCGCGCGCTCTGTAGGTGTGTTTTGAATGGTTTTTGCAAAATACTCGATAATGTCAAATCGCACATCGTTAAAACAACAATTACGATATTATTGCAGACGATATACAGTGGGTACGGAAAGTATTCAGACCCCCTTAAATTTTTCACTCTTTGTTATATTGCAGCCATTTGCTAAAATCATTTAAGTAAATTTTTTTCCTCATTAATGTACACACAGCACCCCATATTGACAGAAAAACACAGAATTGTTGACATTTTTGCAGATTTATTAAAAAAGAAAAACTGAAATATCACATGGTCCTAAGTATTCAGACCCTTTGCTGTGACACTCATATATTTAACTCAGGTGCTGTCCATTTCTTCTGATCATCCTTGAGATGGTTCTACACCTTCATTTGAGTCCAGCTGTGTTTGATTATACTGATTGGACTTGATTAGGAAAGCCACACACCTGTCTATATAAGACCTTACAGCTCACAGTGCATGTCAGAGCAAATGAGAATCATGAGGTCAAAGGAACTGCCTGAAGAGCTCAGAGACAGAATTGTGGCAAGGCACAGATCTGGCCAAGGTTACAAAAAAATTTCTGCTGCACTTAAGGTTCCTAAGAGCACAGTGGCCTCCATAATCCTTAAATGGAAGACGTTTGGGACGACCAGAACCCTTCCTAGAGCTGGCCGTCCGGCCAAACTGAGCTATCGGGGGAGAAGAGCCTTGGTGAGAGAGGTAAAGAAGAACCCAAAGATCACTGTGGCTGAGCTCCAGAGATGCAGTCGGGAGATGGGAGAAAGTTGTAGAAAGTCAACCATCACTGCAGCCCTCCACCAGTCGGGGCTTTATGGCAGAGTGGCCCGACGGAAGCCTCTCCTCAGTGCAAGACACATGAAAGCCCGCATGGAGTTTGCTAAAAAACACCTGAAGGACTCCAAGATGGTGAGAAATAAGATTCTCTGGTCTGATGAGACCAAGATAGAACTTTTTGGCCTTAATTCTAAGCGGTATGTGTGGAGAAAACCAGGCACTGCTCATCACCTGTCCAATACAGTCCCAACAGTGAAGCATGGTGGTGGCAGCATCATGCTGTGGGGGTGTTTTTCAGCTGCAGGGACAGGACGACTGGTTGCAATCGAGGGAAAGATGAATGCGGCCAAGTACAGGGATATCCTGGACGAAAACCTTCTCCAGAGTGCTCAGGACCTCAGACTGGGCCGAAGGTTTACCTTCCAACAAGACAATGACCCTAAGCACACAGCTAAAATAATGAAGGAGTGGCTTCACAACAACTCTGTGACTGTTCTTGAATGGCCCAGCCAGAGCCCTGACTTAAACCCAATTGAGCATCTCTGGAGAGACCTAAAAATGGCTGTCCACCAACGTTTACCATCCAACCTGACAGAACTGGAGAGGATCTGCAAGGAGGAATGGCAGAGGATCCCCAAATCCAGGTGTGAAAAACTTGTTGCATCTTTCCCAAAAAGACTCATGGCTGTATTAGATCAAAAGGGTGCTTCTACTAAATACTGAGCAAAGGGTCTGAATACTTAGGACCATGTGATATTTCAGTTTTTCTTTTTTAATAAATCTGCAAAAATGTCAACAATTCTGTGTTTTTCTGTCAATATGGGGTGCTGTGTGTACATTAATGAGGAAAAAAATTAACTTAAATGATTTTAGCAAATGGCTGCAATATAACAAAGAGTGAAAAATTTAAGGGGGTCTGAATACTTTCCGTACCCACTGTATATCGCACACCCCTACCCCTGGCCTGCTAAAAGTACAGCTCCTGGTCTGATAACATATTCTACAGATCCCAAATCAATATAATTCGTCCCATATACTACTGAATTATCATTTATAAACACATGGGCTCTGTTCCAGCACCCAGCCTTGCTGACTTCACAGGCAACACCCTTCAAAATGAAAAAAAAAAATTTGAAACGCTCAGCATATTGCTGTCGACAATGTAATAAATTATACTTTTATTTTTACCATAATATGTGATATTCTTTTTTTGGTATTGAATGAATTTTAAGCATATTTATTACCAGCAATTCTCTTGTTTCATTCACCATTATACTTTATTTCTTTCTCTGTAAAAAAAAAAATGAAATAAAATCATATTAAAAACATATTATATAAAATATAATAATTATTTTATTTTTCATAATATAAATATTATATAATTTTTTTTTACAGCACATTTCTCAGAACACTAATATAAATTAAAATATGCATGACATTTTAGTATGTTTAACATTTCTTTCTCTGCATTTTTTTTTTTTATGAATTTTTGAAGTTGGAATAAAACAAAGACTACTAATTTTATTTCGGTCTTTCATTCATTTAAGTTAAACAATTCTTTCAAAGTGTATTTTTTTAAATGCACATGCAATTCTGCCTTAGAATATGTCCAAACGAAGGCATCTTACAACCACTTCCAGGCCCAGGGAAGCGTGTTGATCTGTGGGGATCTAAATGCCAGGACAGGATCTCTTCCCGACTACACCACAGATAATGGGAATAACTATATTTTTGGACAGAGCTTCCCACAAAACATTGTAAACTTCCCAAGAAATAGCTCTGATGACAAAGTGAATAGAAACGGGAAGCTTCTGATGGAGCTCTGCCGAAGCCTCGGTCTGTACCTCGTCAATGGCAGGGTGAAAGGTGACTCTCTTGGAAGGTACACCTACAGTTCATTTCATGGTTGCTCAACTGTTGATTACATGATCACAGATTTAGATCCATTCTCTTTCAGAGCATTCACAGTCAAACCACTAACACCCTTATCAGACCACAGTCAAATTACTGTTTACCTAAAGAGGACAACAAATACCAACATACATTCACAGCCCAGTAAGCTGTACAACATTAGAGAGAACTACAGATGGGCACAAAACAGCACAGAAAAATATGTGACAGCAACTGGCCATCCAAAAGTATGTCTACTTATAGACAATTTTCTAGGAAGAATTTATCCTCACAATCGAGATGGTGTCAATCTGGCAGTGGAGAACATAAATTATATATTTAAATATTTGGCCAATTTATCTAACCTCACATCCTTTAAGAAAACCCATAAAACAACACAAGAAAATGAAAAATGGTTTGATTTAGGCTGTAAAACCATGAGGAAAAAATTAAGACAATTATCAAATCAAAAACACAGACAACCAAACAATGAAGATTTACGCCATCAATATTGTGAAGAACTTAAACAGTATAAAAGTACACTCAGAAAAAAGAAAGAACAGTACATCCAAAATCAACTAAAAACTATTGAAGAATCCGTAAATTCTAACAATTTCTGGGACAACTGGAATTACTTGCATAAAAAACATCATGAACAAGCAGCCATACT